>VXAU01000121.1:0-17752 GCA_013399695.1 Formicarius rufipectus
TTTCAAGCTAAAATAATTTTTTTGAATGAAACATCATTACATAATCTACTATCACAGGGTTATAGGCATTTTAGAGCAGTTATGTTTGATTACAGGTATTTCTTTCTTTTATTCATTCTGCATTCTGAAGGATAATTTGAGATCAGAAGGTGATTTCTTATCATTGTTTGTAGTCTCTTCTAAAACACCTTGGTTTGAAGATACCTATTGTGATAATTAGCATCATCTACCATTGTGTAAAGCAATGGCATTTACTTCATACCTCTTGCACTTTCCATTTCACTCCTGCAGCTGTGGGTAATAGAGGAACTTGAGCATTCATCTTCAATTCTTTTTCAATGTGGATTTATACTTGTTGGACTTTGATCCTTGTGGGTCGCTTCCAACTCAGGGCATTCTAGGATTCTTGGGAAGAGACTCAGAAACACTTGTATATGACTATCTGCACATTGGGAGCTCAATACAGAAAATCAGCAAAAAGCTTGCAATTATAATAAAGTTGCCATTTTAAGCACAGTTTCTTGTTAAAGATGAAGTAAGGCAGAAGATAAAGGTTATGAACACTTAGGGTTGACATTTCAGTTCAAATGAGAATTTCTGTGTAAGATTGCTTTCTTAGGAGACTGTTGTACTTAGTAAATCACAGTACAAAAATATCAGTTATCAGAATGGTGTTAATTATATTTCACAGCTGCTCATGCTGATTCCAAGCAAGAGAGTTGTGGGAAATTTTTCCAAAGTATAAATCTGGCCTCTTTAGTACCTTTTTAGACATTTTAAAAACCACTACAAGCAAAAGGGTTGTCAAAAATTTTAATAAAAATCCCAAGCCCTTGGATTGTATAATTTTTGAATTGAATATCAATGGATGATTTAAGTTACATTGTAATATAACTCATGCTTAATTTTGACAGTCATGAGCACGATAAAAATTTCTGAAACCTAGTATAATGCACTTGAAATAATAATTAAGATCTTGTGAGGATGAGGCCATTAATCATGTTCTAGAGACAGTAGTTGTGCATTTGAAATTCTACATTGTCTATGGAGGTCTTCATGTAAATTTTTGTGACATATTCGGGGGTGATGCACCCTCCATTTGGCTACTGATAATACAGGAATTATTTCCATCTGCTTTCTAGAGAGTTACAAGGATGACTCAAGGTTTGAGTAGCCTTCACAGTGCCATGTCTACTAAGAATTTTCATTTCATTACCATGGCAATAAATAAATTCTGATGTGAAATGAAAATCAGTGAGTATATCAGCCAGCAAGCAGTTTACAGAGCATATATATTTGGGAAGGAAGGAGAAAAAGAGCAGAACCACTTTCTGTCACTGAAGTACGAAAAGCATAGCTATTATAAAAAGCACAATCTTAATTATAGGTTGCTCATATAGTTTTCTTTAGCAGTTGAGTAGGACCACTCGTGGTTCTTTATATTCTTTGAATACTTAATGTTGGGTTGATTAAAATGTACCTGTATGATAGTCTGTTTTATAGCATCTGTGGCACAATTTGTAACTTGGTATATGCAATTCTTCAATTAAATTATTAACAGACATAAAGAATTATTCATCCTGTACACTTTAAAGGTGCCTGGTAATGTGTAAGGTGGCCCAAAATTAGAAAGTCATTTAATCAACAGATTAATTGTTCCATTGGCACTTTTTTTTTTAACTTCCATTAACCAAAAATCTCTGACAGAGAATAATGGAAACTCTGTAATTATGGATTGAAACCAATAACACATTCAGGTAATGATCTTTTTAGAGTTTATCAATAATTTGTGTTAAGAGAAAGGTATTTGGAAGATATGAATATGTTTTAGGAATAATTAAGTTATACCTTCTCTTAAAGGTATAGATAGAGACTGTAAGAAGGATGTTCATGCTGACAGCTTCAGGAAGGGAAACCTCACATTCAAATTGCAACAGCATTAAATAAAGACAGGTTTCAAGGCAGGGGAAAGGAAGGGAAATTTTTTCTTATGGCTATGATCACTGACAAGATCAAACAATGGGCAGCATTGTGAGCAAAGTCTATGTGAGATATACAGAAGCTCTGAAACAACTCTCTCAAAAAAAAAAAAAAAAAATCAATATTCTAATAATGTTGTTGACTTTGGAAAATGCTCTCTTTAGTCCTCTGGAACCGGAAGAGCAGTCTTTAACTAGTGAAGACAGATTTTTGTCTGTGCTCTGAGGACAGGAGGGAAGATGAACAAATTCAAAGTTCAGTTATGTCCAACCCATTACAGGAGGATCTGCTGCCACCTTCTCTCTCTTTTTTTTTTTTTTCTCCTGTGTTTGTATGTATGTGTGTTTTCTTTCTTGGCAAAGATGATGTTGGTAAACCCAGAATGTTTATTCATACTTGGATTAGTTAAAAGAATGGCTGTACTGTATCTGCCTATGGGCTCCAACTTACACAGTGTCCTTAGAAGCAAGTGGGAATTAAACCAGAATTGAGCATACTTAGGTGATAATATTGTCCCAGCCTCCAGCTTTTCAACCAACATAATTGCTCTGGTTGAAAAAAATTCTTTTATTCATTGTTCATTTAATTTTATTTACTTTTATTTTTTTTACTGATTTACATACCACCCTCTCTCTATTAAGACTTCCTAGAGTGGTGCAGAGAAAATTCTTTTATTCAAATTTCCAGTGGCATTTTTCAGTTTGTGCCTCTTTTTCCTATCCTGCATCCTTTTTATTGACCACCTTGCTTCTAAATTAGGCAAACATTAGCATACTTACCCTAACTCAATTTTATTTTTATTTCTTTGATCTTCAAGCTTTCTTGAAAAACTGGTAGGAACTGGTTTCCAGTTACTGTTGGAAGGTGAATTCATTGCTTTGCTCATTATAGTCAAGAGGAGTTTCTTTTATCTGTCTGTTTTCCCTCCCTCTGTGTTTTCCTTACTTTTCCTTGCTTATTTTAATTTCACTAGGCATTCAAAATTTCTGGTGACATTAACTCTCATAAAAGTGATCTCTGTTAGTAATATTTTAGTGTCTTCTGCTTCAACAGGGACTCAGAAGCTCACTAAGGAATATGTCAGTCCTTTTTTTTGCTCATTGCAAAGGCTTCTGGGCAAATTAATGAGTTTAACACAATTATGCAGCTGTAAAGCAGACATAAACTGCTTAAGGGATCTTAGAACATAATTGGCAAAATTTAGGCTGCCTAGGCATCAGTTTTTCATGCATTTTAGGTACCTTGGAGAATCTAAGACATCTATATGAAGTGACTGGTATGACCAAGGACCTTTAGAAATCTGACCTTTGATAGAGTGGCAGCTCTAAGCTTGGCAGAATACCCTGGGGCATCGAAAATGTTACTAGTCTCATACAGAACCAGCTGAGTTTCCCCCCAGATCTTTTATTTCATGTTCTTAATGTGCTGTAATACTTGGATGCACAGTCTTACTCATCTGCAGCATTTGAAGGTCATGCACCATAATTTAGATTCTGGGAAATACTCTCATGTTTTATCTAAGAGATGGAGATATCTCAAAAGGTCCTGTTTGCTTTGAGTGTGATTTTTTTTCTTTGTGTGTTTGGGGAATTTTTTGGTGGGGGGAGGAGGGGGTGTTGATTTGTTTGTGGTCTCCGTGGTGTATATAAATACATTATCTTAACCATTGCCAGGGGAGAGACATGATACTGTAAGCTTTCTAAAAACATCACCTTACAATGATTAGTAGTCAAATTCCTGTTGTGTATACAGAGTTGGGCATACTGAACATCAGTATCTTTATGGCTTTCCAGTTAAGTAGGAAATTCAATAGTGACACCTGTTTTGGAAAATGAGTGATATTTTAGTATCTGCACTGCTTTAATAAACTGGCATAAGTCTGTGATGCTCAATGTCTCATTAGATGAGTGGCGGATTAAGCGTTTAGTTGTACTTTTTTAAGAGAGTGCAAGATTGAATTTTTATTTTTAGAGAAGAAAATAAGTTACTAATGAGTAGAAAGTAAACCAAATAAGATCTTAATAACAAACAAACACACAAAAAAAAGGAAACAAAAGGTCACTTTAACCTTCCCCCAGTTCAACACAAGATCAGATATTCCTGACAGATATCCTTCTGATGCACATCAGAAATTCAGCATTTTTCTATGGTCATCTACACAATCTAATTCAGTATGCCTTGTATTTATGAAAGCTTCCAAATGTTTACTGAAATTTAAACACATTGCCTCTCTTTATTAACAAAATTTTAGTTCCTTCTTACTACAGGTATATTTTTCTTTAAAGACTTAATATGCCTCTCTATGACTTTTTCCCTCACTAGACTAAATAAATCCATTTTCCACCCATATCTTACATTTTCAAGACCTCTGCTTCCTTCTCTTGTCTCTCTTCTGGACTCTCAGTAGCCACTTCAGTTTTCTTGTAGTTTTCAACTGAAAACTCAGCTGGCATCTGAAGTATTTCAAGCTGTGATTTGCTACTTGTTTTATTGTCTCCAACCACCAGCCCTACAAAAGTATCTCATTGAATGTTGTGTATCTAGAGAAAGCTCATGAGAAGACTTTTTTTTTTCATGGCATTTGGACATATTATTGGGAAAGGTAAAAAGAAATGGTAGGCAACACCTACAGGGTCTGATTCTGACTGAAATAATCTTCAGATGTCATTCATTATCTCTTTTGCTTTACTGTGAAAATATAATTTCTTAAGCTAAAGCTGGAGAAATCATAGAATTTTCTTAATGACACAATATTTTACAACTAGCATATGAATTTACTGCTCAAACTCAGCAGAAAATTATTTTAGAGAGTTTTAAAAAAATCAATTATACAAGTGTTGAAAATAATGAAGGCAATAAAACACTTTAATCAAGCCTAGTGCTGTGCAAGTCATGAAAACATTAGCTAAGCAACAAAATTAGTTTTCCTTTGGACTGTTTTACTTCCCTTCTGATAATAATGACAAAGTCAGTTTGTGCTACTCAACAGTCATTATTTCTTTTTATCTGTCTAGATGCAAGGGAGGGCTTCCAGCTGAAAGTGATACTTTACTTTAAGGGATAAGTAGAATCTTTCCGCCTTGCTTGCAGTTTCATTTCTAATAATTTGATGCTTCTCTGGAACAAATGGTACTTAGACTTGACAGTCAGTCACATATAAGGTATATATCCTCCCCACTCCTCCACCCCATGTCTCTGCCAAATCACCAAACCAAAACTCAAACCTACTTTGCATTATGAAATATGAAAACATCTCCGTTTTTGTGCTTCATTCATGTACCTTAAGTATTTCCTAGTGGTACTGCTGAATTTGTTTCTTCTGTGGTCCTTTATTTCTAATAGTAGAAAATAAGCAAAACAAATTGCAGAGTGTAATTTCTGATAGTCTTCAGAAACTCATAGAATCACAGAATGATTTGGAAGGGACCTTAAAGATCAAGTAGTTCCAACCCCCCTGTCATCAGCAGAGAGCCTTCCACTTAATTGGATTGCTTAAAGCCCCATCCAACCTGGCCTTGAACGTTTCCAGGATGGGGTTTCCACAGTTTTTCTGGCCAACCTGTTCCAGTGCCTCAGTACTCCCACAGCAAAGAATTTCTGTCTTATAGCTAAACCAAACCTGCCCTCTATCAATTTTAAACCATTGCCTCTAGTCCTATCAGTGTAAAACATGCCTCTCCAGCTTTCTTGGAGATCACTTCCATCCCAAACTATTGTCATTCTATGAAGAACATCTTCAGATTAATGGCAAATACACTGGCTTGGCTTTTAAAATACTAAGTCAGAGGCTGCAGTTTCTATTTACAGTGTGTTTGAGGATGCAGAGGGGGAGATTTGGTGTGTATAGATGTGTGTCCTTGCATGGGATCAGGCTTTCATGATTGATTTAAAAAATAAAAAAATAGAGAACCAGTTCAGTTCATGAGCAGCACTCACAGCCCTCTGGCATTTAATTATGTAGCTCTGCTAACTATATTCAGGGAGCTTTTTTTTTTTTTCACACGCTTTTCATAAGGCTACTACATCTTTATTGGCCACATTGAATATGTGTCAATGGAGTTGTTTTTCATGCTGCATGAGTGCGCTGATGCTGTGCTGTGAGGATGCTTTTGGCAACTCTAAAATAGAAAAGTAACATCAGTGCAATACAAGAGGAACAGTTCAGGACAGACAAGTGAGAGAGAGCAGATACCACAGAGCTTGTCTCATATATAATAGCTGTTATTAATGGATTAGGATCCTCTCTGAGATAGGGAAGATAAAAATGATAACCAATTTTGTGGCCTGTGCATGACGTAAACTCAGTATAAGGCTGCACAATTAATAGCATTAAGTACCATAAATGACAGAAAAGTTTGTAATTTAGGGTAGAGAATGCTATTGTATGTGGAAACCAAAAAGACTTTCATGAGGCTTTGAAAAGAGATGTATTAGGGAAACTTTTAAAATACTTTTTTTGTTTGGTTGGGTTTTTTTGTTGGTTTTTTGTTTGCTTGTTTGTGGTGTTTTGTTTTTAAATGAGAAAGCAGTTATCAGACGACTGAGTTTAAAAATGAACTATCTAATGGTAAATAATTCAGCCTTGATGAATCACAGAGGAAGTGTACCTAGTGTAAAAGCAGCTTCTCATGAGGTTTTGTGCCCACATTACCAAAAGAGGTGTTCTTTGGATGGGCAGAAAGGGAAAACCCACCACTCAAGCCAACTGAAGTGGCCATCTCTTCTTACTATTTTTAAATGGAGACAAACTTTGGAAGAGCGTCTACTGAAGAAGCACAAAACTAGATTGAATTGTTTTCAGGTAATGTGTCAGTTACAGAATACCTTGGCTGTTGTAAGTAATCTGATTAAACATAATCAACAATTGCATATGATTGTGTCTGAGATAAACATTAGATATGCCTGTCAGATATCATTCCTAATTTGCACCAATTTTTTTGAAACTTGTTTGAATATATTTTCAGAATTTTTGTTAGTCCACAGCCAAGAATATGATGTTTTAAAAGGCTAAGTCGGTTCTTGCTGATGCTTTCTGAAGTGTCAGCATGTATAATTTAGTAGGTTTTGCTGAAAATCATGGAGTCTTTGCAACATCTCAGTTGAGAGTTCTGAAATAAGGGATAATTTATTTTGAGTATCAATATGGCTATATGAATTTTATAGTGAGTATAATGACTGTTATGTAGTATTATATTGGAGAGATAAAAATGAAGTCTTAATTGCTCTGCATTGTTTTTTTCTTTTCTATATTTGATTAAAAGCAAATTGAAAATAAAAACGTTTAGAATAAACATAGCTATTATTGCAGAAGAATGTTGACAGTCACTGTAATGTTTACAAGAGTGTAGAAGTTCTTACGACATTTCAACCTCATCATTTGAAGTTCCACAGTAAACTGCATGAAATAAATATAGTTCTGGGAATGATAACAATACAATAAAAATGATATCTCAATACGACTCAGTAAGAATTTTGTTAAGCTCAAAGTCTTCTGCTGACTTCGGTGCAAGCAGAATTGCAATAATAATCATCAGAGAATGTATCATTAGCAATGGTAGATATTAATATATTATACTGTATATAATGCTATTTGTCTGTTTTCAGGATATTTGTGTAGTGAACAATTTCTGCTATTTTGTTGCTTATTCTCATTCATGCTGTTACTTGTAGATGGGCAGTTATAATTCATGGATACAATGACATCTCATTCTGAGTTAACCTTCAAGAAGAAATCCTTTTAAACTTCGGAAGACAAAACTGTACAAAAGAATATAAAGCATTTTTTAATGAGAAATGGATTATATTATGGTTCTGGTAGCAGTGCTTGAGTTGATAATAGGAAGTGGGTCATAACAATCATTCACAATTCCACTCTTTTCAGAAGTTTCCTTTTTAAACTTACATGCAGTGAAGGCTTTAATAGAGGATTATTTTAAAGAATTCTTTTACTGTTCATTTGCAGAATAATCATTTATAGAATGAACTGCTTTGTATTCATTTGACAGTGTTAAGCAGCAAAATCAAAACACCCACTAGAAAATTTTTCCTCCGATGTTTTCTCGCACTTCTCTTTGAAAATGAAACCCCAAATTAAAAAAAAAGGATATATTTTAAAATGCGCTTGTCATGTTGTCAAAAACTCAAACATAATTCTGTTTAAATGTTCCATAACACATATGACTTTGATTAAAACAAATATATAAATGATTAATCTTTCCAACATTAATATGTAGTAGTGGAAGGAAAATTGTTAAAGGAAGTAACTTTGAGTAAGTCTAAAATAGAGAGAGATCTAATACATTATCATGCTTAACATAGAAAAATCTATAGATACCTGAATACAAGTAGATTTACCATTACAGGATAAACAAGATAAACTTTATGATGTTTATGATTTATTTTCATATCATGATCTGTATGAAATTATTTGCAGAATTTGTGTAGCATCTTGGTCTTTGAGTGTAGATGACAGATTCTTGAGGGGGGGGAAGAGCAAAATATATTTTGCTCATATGTTGCCTTCTTTGAGTTTGGGGTGAACAGTCAAGAATTGTATTTATTAGGTGGTCATAAATTACAGATATATCTAGCAAGGAAAGTGTGTGATGAATTGCAAAAGGATCTTAAAATACTATGATATAAAATGGTTGATGAAATTTAGAATTGAATGGTTGCAAATTTGTGCATGTGGTGGTGGAGACTGGGCAAACACTTTTAATAAGGTGGGCTTTGGGATACCCAGGACAGAGATCTTATGATCATTCCCAGATAACATCACCTTAACCAAAACCAACAAAAATCCAAACCCAACCCTCTTTTCCTATGCTAGAAATTATTAGGAAAAGCAGAGAACACAGAAAAAGGCCATGACCAGAAATTAAGATAACAGAAAGAGTGTCAGGCAGGAGTTACCCTTTCAGTGGAGTAACCTTGAGAGGCAAGAGGAAATAGAACTGTGGAATTTTCACCTCTTGAAGCAAATGCTGGAGAGATGTAGTAGACAGGATATCTTGAGGGCAGTGTGCACATTATGGGGGGGCCACATATCCAACAGGCCACGGTTCAGAATGTCTCTGAGCTTGATAAAATCATCCAAGAACATCCTCAAAAGTAACAGCCAGGGCAGAGTCCTGCCCAATCTAGAACTATTAAGACACTTCATCCAAGTGTCTCTGCTGAAGAGCAACAGAAGGTAGAGGGGCACACCTAGAGCAGCTACATTAGGGGGATAAGTTTAGGAGGCCAGGTGATAGCACTGGGGGGCTGCAGCACACCAAACTGGAGTGGGAGGTGATCTCTTCACCCTGGTATCCTATAAAAATCCAGTGTAATTTGCCTTTAATTTTGATCAGCCCTGAACTTGTCAGGCATTTGGACCCTGTTGTCCCTTCCAACCGACCATCACTCTGTTCTATTCTGTTCTGGATATTCCCATACAGCTCAGGCTTGATGAAGGCTCCATTCCAAAGTCTGATGACTGTGGTAGTCCATTTTAAGGAACTGAAGAAGTGACCTACCTCTATGCTCCTTTTCCCTCCTTCAGGAGAGTAGGATATGAGCTCCTAGAGCAGGGGTCAGCACACCCAGCTATAGAAACTGAGTGATAATTGTCCTTTTTTCGTCTTCTGGCTACTCTGAGACATGGGATACTAGGTAGACGGCCATTTGGTTAGATCAGTATTGCTGGTCTTATGTAGTTACACTTGGTTTGGAGGTAGTGTCTCTGTCAGATTGTTGAGGTTTTTTTCATTTTCTGTTGGTTCTGGCTGGGATAGAGTTAATATTCTTCTTAGTATCTGGGATGGTGCTGTGTTTTGGGTTTGTGATGAAAACAGTGTTCACAAGGCAGGATGTCTTTGTGGTTGCTGAGCAGTGCTCACACAGAGCACTGTATTTTTGTATTCTGCTCCTCATGATGTCCTGCCATGGCATAGGCTGTAGGTGCACAAGAAGTGAGGAGACAGAGGCAGGACAGCTGATCCCAATTAACCCAAGGGATATTCCGTACTATATGCTTTTGTGCTCAGCAGTAAAATTTGAGGGAAGGAGGAGATTGAGCTATGGCATTTGTCTTCCCAAGTCACCGTTAACATGAGATAGAGCCCTGCTGTCCTGGGGATGACTGAACATCTGCCTACCATGGGAAGTGGGGAATGAATTCCTTGTTTTGCTTTTCCTGTGTGACTTTTGCTTAACCTATTTAGCGGTCTTTATCTCAATACATGAATTTTCTCACTTCGACCCTTCCAATTACTTCCCACAACCCACTGAGAGGGAATGAGCAGCTGTGTGGTGCTTGACTGCCTATTGGGGTTAAACCACAAGAGTGTGTTTAGAGAATATGGATTATATAATGAATGATTACATAATGACCTGAGAATGGAAAATTAATTTTATTCCAGTTTAAGTAAATTTTTAATAAAGCTTATAATATTCAGCTTTCAATAGGTTTTTGAAGAGCCTGAGAGAAGTAAAACTTAGGGAGGAAAAATGGAGAAAATGTCAGGTTGAAAAAAGAAAACCAACAGCAAAACAGGAATACGTAAACGGGCTCATCATGCCTTAGGAAAGGTATACATACAGTCTGATCAGGCCTTTTTAAAGATTTCTATTTAAGATTTGTTTGGGGAAGATCATATTGTGGTAGGTGATCTGATTTATTGCTTTTGGAACCATGGTTAACGAGAATGAATCAGATGGTTAACTCACAATGAAGTTCAGTCTGCTTTACTAAGACAGCTACTGTCTGCTGCTTGTCATGCCTTTAGGCCTTGGATTAGCACTGGGGACTCATGAAACAGCACAAGTGGTTTCTGTAGTGTCTCACTAACCTCAGTTCAGCCTGAAAACAGCCTTAGTATCATAGAATTCTGGAATGGTTTGGATTGGAAGGAACCTTAAAGATCATCTAGTTCCAACCCACCTGCCATAGGCAGGGACACCTTCCACTAGACCAGGTTACTCACAGACTTGTCCAACCTGTTTTTGAGGCCTTTTATTGTCCTATTCCCAGTTTTGGGACAGTTCTGTTGATTTTTNGGGTGTGTGTGTCCCCACCCTCCCAGCAAGAGAAATTATTACCATATTAACAGTAAAATTAGGCTGATATTAATTGGACTTCAGAATGAGTTTGAAGCCCTTCTCACCTTTCTCCAGAGGCCTTTATTACTTGTGCACATTCAGTATCTGATGTTTAAAGTTTCTTGAAGTCTGAGAACCTTGGAACACCTTCGTTGACTAAATTAAGTCTCCTGAACCCTTTTACTGATGAACCAGATTTTTCTTTCATGGATAGCACGATAGCAGCAATTTTGAGTTAAAGTTCACATATACTGTGTATTTGTCATATTTTTTTGCTCACTTTTTCAGTCTTTAGCTTGCCCTGAGGGGTCAGTATTCCCTATGGAGAGTGTCATATATTTTGCATCAACTTAAGCCAAGCATCTGCCATAAATATATTTCAGGGTGCAATTTTAACGGAGAGGGGGAAATTAAGTATTTTCCTTTGCATGTAGCTTGCAACAGTTGCATGCTGCCTGCTGTGCCACTAGTTTGAACAGTTCTGAGCTGTTGTGAGGCTATTCCATGAGAGTTATGTTTAAAAGCAGCCAAATGAAGTAGGTCCAACTTCCAACTGTTGCAGTTTGTTGTATACTAGTGGTCCCTTATGACAGAAGTGAACAGAATAAAAAATGTATTCAATTTCTTAATGCAATTTTACTCTAATTAGATAGGGGAGGGAAACTACTGTCTACTGTTGGTTTACTGTATAAATCTTTCATGGCCACAACAAACCCCTGAAGAAAGAAATGCAGTCTTCCTTCCCCTTCTTCCCGAGTCTTCCCCTTGCTGTCATCGCCTTCATCTTGCCTTCTGGTGTTGTTTTTTGAAGTGCCAAAATAGAGAGTTTCAAAGGCAAAGAACAAGAGACAATAAAAGAATGTTTCTTTTGTTTCACACATATAAAGCAGGTGTCTTCTGTAGTTTGAAATTCCCTTAATAACTGGTCTTAATCTACTATATCAAGGTGATTAATCACGGAGTTATTTCTGGACTGCTTCTATGCTAAATGAACCCAAGTTACAAAACACCTGCATTAACACCATTAAGAATGAAGTGAAATACTGGGTAATTGTGAATAGTGTGTACATAGTTGATCACATAGAAGTTGCTAGTGGACTTTGAGAATTTCTTCTAAAAAACAATATAATAACCTTGTCCTTTCAGGGTGCAAGAGTTCCACAGAAGAGATTAGGAGTAGGACTAGAGAACAGCATTTCATCTCATAAATCTCTTTCCTACTATTATGTCTGAAGCCTGAATTGTATAAGACAAATTTAGCTTTTAAGATTACTAGGTTTAATAAAATCCAAAACATAGAAATATTCCCAGACTGTAAAGAAAACACGATATAATTTTGCATAAGCTTAGGAATATCAATGAGCAGTAGATGGGACTGCTGTGGATTGAATTGGAAACCATCTTTTAGAATCCTGTCACTGTGGTAGATAAGCACCACATAAAATGTAGCTTTAATATTTGAAACCTAGAAACTCTGCAGCTCAAAGAGGTTTTATTAAGGAAGCTGGAGTACTGCTTTGCTATCTCACTTGAAAGGGGTTTATAAATACTTTGCATAATTACACTCTTTGCGTTAAAAGTAAAATTAGCCTGCAAAACACTCAGAAGAGACATTTGGAGCTTTATAGTCTGTTTATTAGACCAAAAGAATGTCTTGGTGGACATTCTGGTCTAGTGCAGACTACAGCAGAAGCAAAGCTGGTATTTCCTTTAAAGTTTCTCATATCTTTCTTCTTTGGGACACAGTTTCCAGTGTGTGAAACTGGAACAAATGTGATACCAAACTGCTGTATAATGCCGGAAGGTGTTCCTAGAAAAGCTGAAGGAGTAGTTCACACTAAGGAGAGCAAAAAGGATTGCAGAAATGTAAAGTAGAAAGCAGTAACTACCCTGCTTCCCACTCCTCCTGGTTAAGAGATGTCCATCTCATTCCAATACAGAATAAAACTCTAGATCAAGCCCTGAGAACTTTCATGGTATATGATTATTTAGGTTTATATGAAATATGACCTGGATTTGGGAATGAGGTCATTGGAATAAACATGACTGTCTTTGCTCATAAAAGGTACATAATAGAGTTGTTCATATCATTTGCCTTATTTCAGGTAATTTCCATGTAGAAGAAAATGTGTTCACAAAACATCAGTTTTGGTGGATATAAGCAGTGCTGTAGGACTGATGCAGATGTGTAAGATTCGAAAACATTGCATTAGTGGTGAATGAATTTGATAAAAGGATTTGAGGAACTGGAAGCAAGTTATAGACTATATTCACTGGGATTTGCATGTTGTACTAGTGTTTTGCATATTCAGATGGTTTTACAAATCTGTTTTATTTGTTGTTGTCAGATTATATTAAAAAAAATAAGTCTGTGAGCACACTGCAATGGGCTTTTAGACAAAAACCATAATATTTCACTGCCGTGGTGTGTGTATCCACAGAGAGGATGGAGATAGGAGTGATGCCCTTGAATTATATTTTTTTCCCTGAAACTTCAATAGTTGCTACAACTGAAATCTCAGACTTTGCACTCAGAAAATGGAAAATTGCTTGTTAAAAAGACAATGAGACTAATAAAGCTGTAGTAACTCATCCTTCTGATTCCTAACACAAGCTTTTATCTATACTGTGAGAATCAGGGCACAAACCATGTGCCATCTCGTGGCTTCTGTAGTCACTGCACTTGGTTTAACAGAAAGACAAGTGTTACCGGAAATATTTTTCATGCTCTTTCTTTTCATCTGATGGCCTTGCACACAAGACCTAGTTGAGAGAAGAAATGGGACCCTTTCTGGAGGGGAGTGACACTGTAGGACACTGAAAATGTATTGAGATGAAGCAGAGAAATGGGGGGATTTTTTTTTTTTCACTCTTCCCCAATTTCCACCAAATAAAGTAATCCTTGAAGGAATTTGCTCTAATCATTCATCACTCATCTAAATGTAATGCTTTTTCTATTTGTACTTTGTAATTAAAACAACTAACAAATCTGTGTCTTTCAGATGGAAGTTTTTAGCAGTGTATAAACAGAAGGTCACAGCTTAAGAGGGTGCATTGTTTTACTTGACTAGTTTCAATATAGACAATCTTTATTTTTTTTAACTGAAAATGATGTAGCAACAATCAGGTTTTTCACTACTTTATGGAGAGAGGCAACATAGTAGCATCCCTCCCCAAAAAGCAAACAAAAAAAACCAAAACAAAAAAACCCACAAACCAACCAAAACAAAAAACTCAAACCAACCAAAATAAAACATAAACCCCCAACCAAACAAAAAACACACCACCAAAAGAAAACACAAAAAAACCTAAAACCAACCAAACAAATTTTGCAACCCTAAGTCATATTTTTAAGAAAATCTTTGTCCTGGCCATTAATTTTGTGGTATTTCTTGACAGTTTACCTATGCAAAACTGTGAAATAGAATCTTTCATGAAGAATTAAATTTGGGTTTTTTAAACAGAAACATAGCTGGTAAGGCTCTAATACAGTGTCAGGGGCCATACCTCAGAGCCACGGATGCTGCAACTGTGGGAAGTAACGGGGCATTTGTGCGAGCAGGAGTTAACTGACAGATCAACTCATCCATTAAAGAACGTGCCAGACCACTTGCTGCAGAGGGCCTGCTCTTTCCAGGAGAGAGGAGGAGAGGACAGGGCTCCCTTTGCAGTCATACCATCTGCAGTGCGAGTGAGTATTGCAGAGAGCACAGGCAGAAGTAACAGTTTGAAACAGCAAAAGATGTTGGTAGGTGTACGGAAGGAAGCAAGCCATGTGCAAAGCAGGGTTTTTGTTCCATATGGCTGCCCCTGAGGCTCTGGTGACAGAGACAATGACCAGAAATACAGCTATGGGGTCCAAGACTGGAACCACAGTGATGATACTGCAGTTCTGGGAGACCACCATCTCTTCTAATTTGAAGCATTTCCCTTACTTTTTAGCAGAACTGTTATACCTGGAATTAGTGGGGTTTGTTTTACATTTTTCCATTTTGAGGAAAGGACAACCAGTGTGCATCAGAGGGACAGTAGTGCCAAAGGCATTGATGACACATAACTGGAAGGGCATACTTTTTTTTTTTTTTTTTTGCCTTTTATACCTCACCTGCACATTTTCTCACTTTAGGTTTTACCTGAACAGATAAGCTTGAGTCACAACTGAGCACTTCTAACTAGCTTTGACCATGTCATTCAGTACCAGCATCCATTTTTCGGTGTGAATATTAATAGGCAACATAGCAGGTAGTAAAGTAACAGCTTTTTGAACTGATACTGGGACTTCAGAATTTCAGCATAAGCTATAGATCTGTCAGCCTTTGAAATGTTTGCAGCTGGCTATGATTTATTTTCCTATCAAGGTTTATTTGCATCTTATGTTCTTCATCTGCAGAACACCTGAATCACAACTCTGTACTAAAATACCAAATAAACAAACCCTGCTTGTCCAGATTTAATTGTAGGATAAAAATTTGTGTATAAGGGGTGGGGTTTTTCTCTTTAAATTTTATCCAGATGAAGCCATTAATCTTCCTGTTTACTGAAGCAATATCATCTGTTGTTTGCATATTTGGGAAAGTTTGAAATTTGTAGTTTAACTGGCTGTTTTGAGGAAACCCTGTTGGAACACAGACTTTCACTATTTGCTAAATATTTGCCTAATTCTGAATTTCGTTTTCTGAAGAGGTTGTCTGACAGGTTTATGATGGAACAGCTGTGCAAGGTTATAAAGAATTCATACTTCCATGACTCACTGCAATAAGCTTATAGTCCTATTGCTTGAAATCATAAAATTGTACAAATATAATGGAAATATAATTAAATATACACAAAATATTGAATGAGAAATGAAGATCTATATATATTCCTGGTTTGAAGAAAGATCCTGTTGTGTCAGATCGAAAGTGTAAAATTGTAGGATAAAAATGTTTTCTCTCTACTTGCACAAATTGTTTTCAGATCTCAGAACTCTGTCTCACATGGAAAGAGAAAGCATGTTGCAGATTTCTAGTCATTCCAACTATTTTGAAAGCACTGGCCAGGTAACAGCATAGTTGAATCTGTCCTGGTTTCAGCCAGAATCTGGCAGTGACATTCCTTGACTTCAGCTGATGTTTTGCCACCTTTGTGTGACTCCTCCAGCTAAATTTCTTTTGCCCATGTTTCTAATCAGATATCACTTCATTACTGCTAAACAAGAAGGTTATGAGCTTTTTAGATACTAATCTTGAAAAAAGAGCAGCATGCTTTGGCCTTTATGAGCAAATACAATTTCTCTTTAATCTCTGTATTGAACTGAAACACAGATTATTTGCAGCACTTGCTTCAGCATGATACTTAATATTTGGAAAAATGTTCAGTTCCAAGGGGCATAATTTCACCATTGAAATTTTAAAAGGGAATCACACAACTGGGCAACAGAAAGGCAAACTTGCTAACACATACGCTCAAGAGTACAAAATGCAAAAAAAATTGTATGAAATGAATTGATAAAGAATTGGGAAGTATTTGAGTTCAAGAATTTTTAGTCCAGATCAGTCTCAGAAAAGGGAAAGAAAGCAGAAGAACAAATATCTTTGTGAGTACAAATGTTGGAGAAAAAAAAAAAAGTAAGCAAGATTATTAAAAAAAAAGAAAAAGAAAAACAGGAAGCTATTGAAATATATAGATGAATATACAAAGGTTTGAAGTTCATATATTGGTGTTTAAGCTTCATAGCATATATACACAGTTGCTTAGATTTTAAAGCCCTCCTCAGTCCATACTTCTGCTCAAAGATGAGTCAGTTTTGATTTCATAGAAGTTGTTGTGGGCTTTGTCCAACCTAGTCTTGGAAATTTCTAAGGACTGAGACTGCACAGCCTCTCTCAACAACCTGTTGCAATGCTTGCATTCCTGTAGCTGCTGACAGGATGACAGCTATGTGCTTTTTCTTCTGACTTTTTTCTTTACAAATCTGAGTCTCCAATTTGGTCCAAGTGTCCCTTGTTGAGCCCAGAAAAGAAAAAAAACCTGTTGTGAGATTGAAAATGAAAAACCATCTTCAAAAAAAGACATCAGTGCTCTGCTGTTCAGCATATCCCATTTACATTATTGAGTTTATCTAGCAATTTTGAGGCCCCGTATTGTTATCTTTTCTATTTTATTTGGCATTACTTTTTTAATCTGTTGTTAATAACTAGGAACTGATTTCACCCTTCTTTGCCCCAATCTACAGTGCTTTGTTTAATGGATATTAAGTTACTCTGTACCCTTTTTTTCTGAAAATCTATGTAAATTTTCTATGTAAATCCAATAAATCTAAGTTATATTTACCTTTTTTACACACTTTCCTAATTTTTTTTAACCACGTGCCTGATCTTATCAGTTAACTTCCAAAACCTTCTATTCTTGGTTTAGATCTTGCTGTGAAGGAACAAGAAGCAAATTTTCTAAAGTATAGAAAATGTTGACGCCAAGTGAGGAAACGTAGGAAACAAATCAATAATTACCCAGTTTATTATTGAAGAAATGTGTGAAGAATGTGATACAGATTTCTAAATTTCTTAAATGCTTTTAATGTTTTTGAAAATATTTCTCTTGCTATAGCAGGTGTAGCAGTTTAGCAAGCAATCACAATCCAAATCCAAGTTACTCCAGTGAAAAATGCAAGTAGATTTTCCTTGACTTGTAATCTTTCTTTTCTTTTTTTTTT
>VXAU01000121.1:18179-28241 GCA_013399695.1 Formicarius rufipectus
CATTAAAGTCACTTTTACAATAAATTTATAACAAAGATAATATTGTTTACTGAGACCATCTAGAAAAGTCTCAGGATTTATATTTTCAATAATTTGAAATAGCTTTTAATGAATTGGCATATTTGATTAGTACTTTTGCAAAATTTATTCAGATTTGTTGTATCCATTAATTTAAGTACTACTTCAAGGCACACTTTTTAAATGTGTTTTGACAGAAAAGAAGTTCATAATAAATTTAAAAATTGGTATATTAGCATTAAAAATAATCAAAGTTGGATTTAAATAAGGTTAAATGTAAATGCACTTTTTGTAAATAGAACTGTTAATAATCTGCTGCAATTCATTGACTGGGATCAAAAGAATTTAAAATTACTTTTGCATCAGGTGTTAAGTATTTAACAGTACGGGGAAAAAAAAAACCAAACACTTAATTTGAGAAGTCTGGTCTTCAAAGTATTAATTTTTTTGTGTGTAAAAAACTTGCTTGGTATCTTGGAGAAACATAATTTATGTACTACAAGTGCAATAGATAAATTTTTCCCATTTGATTTCATAACTCTTGACTCTAGGTTGACAAGTAACTCTCAGAGCTCTCAAAAAAAAAAAAAAAAGTGATAACACCACTTACTTTTATGATTGCTTGATTGTACCTGTACAAAACTCTGTATCATTTGTAGACGGGTAGGCATGACATTGAGCTAGGAAGTCTGTGAGATCCTAATGTTGGGGATGCTTGCAAAGGCTGGCATAGGCAATCCTGCTGAAAGCAGTGTTTGTTGGAGATACTGATGTGTTAAGGTACATTGTCACATGCAGAACATCACTGTGGTCTTTGGGTATGACATGCACTATCGCTGTCCATAGGACATTACTACACCTTGCACAGATTTTTGCTGTAGCAAGGGCTCTGCTATAAGAGGGAGTGAATTTTACTGGGGCAATGTCTTGACCTTATTAATTGTATCTCAGAGAACTGGGAAATGGCCCAAAGTAGCTCCTGTGGAGTGCTTGGCTCCTCACAAGAACAATGTCATGCCATCTTCCCAGTGCCCTTCTGCAGTTCCCCCTTGGCAATGGGGTTTAACCTGGATGACAAGGACACTCAGGGCAGAATGACACAGGGAGCCAGTGCCAGGCAATTATTGTGCTTCAGATTGCAGCGGTAGCTCCTTTTAATGATGCCTGAGCAATGTAGAAAATCTCAGAGACACGGTACAGGCTTTCATCTCTTCTTTTGTTCTATATTTTCTGAAGTTCAGTGCTTAACACCTACTGCTGCAGAGACTTCTCCAGTACAGACTCACTAAATGAAACAGCTCTTTGTTTGGAAATGCATATTCCCTTGTTTATTGTTTTTTTGTTTGTTGCTAACAGCACAATAAAATGAAATCTAATGATGTTGTCATTAAGAATATTCAGTAGGGGGAAAAATTATCATCAGTGAAGTGTACCAGTGACAATAACAGAGGCTCATCTGTTTGTCTTAGAATGAGTTTATGGCGTTACCATCCTGCTCAATGTCAATGATCAGCTGGAATGCATGGAGCTCTATGGGTGAGGAATCAACTGAGAGTTTATGGGTCAGGATTAAAGGGAGGACAGGGACAGGTGGCATTGCAGTGGGGATCTGCTATGGGCTACCTGACCAGGAATAGAAAGCAGCTGAATCTCTCTACAGACAGAGGAGCAGTCTCAGGTTCACAAGCACTGGTTCTCATAGGGGACTTCAACCAGCCTGATATCTGACAGAGAGTCAAAGCAGTGAGGCATTACCATTCCAGGAAATTGCTGGAATGCATTGATGATAAATTCCTTCTCCAGGTGAGAGACAAGCCAATGAGAAGAGGTGCTGTTCTGGACCTTGCTCTCACCAACACTGAGGGGCTGATGGGGAATGTGAACCTCAAGGGCAACCTGAGCTACAGTGATCATGAAATGGTGGAATTCAAAATCCTCAAATGAGGAGGGCAAACAGCAAGCTCACTAGCCTGGACTTCAGGAGAGCAAACTTTAGCCTCTTCAGGGTTCTGCTTGGTTAGCATACCATGGGATGAAGACCTGGAGGGAGGAGGGGGCCAAGAGAGCTGGTTGATACTCAATGATCACTTCCAAGTCCAGGATTGCTCCATCCCAACAAAGAGGAAGTCAGACACAAATTCTTGGAAGCCTGCATGGGTGGACAAGGATTTCATGGGCAAACTCATACCAAAAAGGAATCCTACAGAGGCTTGAAGCAAGGACAGGTAACCTGGGAGGAATATGGAGAGATTGTCCAAGCAGCCAGGGATCAGGTTAGGAAAGCTAAAGAATTGAGAGAATTGTATCTGGCCAGGGATGCCAAGGGCACAACAAAAGCTTCTATAGCCATGTTGGTGATAAAAGGAAGATTGCAGAAAATGTGGGCTCTCTCCAGAAGCACACGGCAGACCTGGTTACCCGGGATATGAAGAAGACTGAGGTGCTCAATGAATGTTTTGCATTAGAGATCACTGGCAATTGCTCCAACAACACAACCCTAGTCATAGAGGTTGCAGAAGGCAAAGGAAGGAACTGGGGCAATGAAGAATCTTCAGCTATAGGAGAAGATCCAGTTTGAGATCATCTAAGGGACTTGAAGGTGCAAGTCCATGGGACCAGATGAGATGCATCCATGGATTCTAAAGGAACTGATGGATGAAGCTGCTAAATCATTCTTCATCATATTTGATGAAGCCTAGTGATTGGAAAAGGGGAAATAGAGCCTCTACTTTTAGAAAAAGGAAAAAGGAAGAGCTGAGAAGCTACAGGCTGGTCTCACCTGTGCATGGCAAGATCCTGGAGGGTGTCCTCCTGGAAACTGTGCCAAGGCACATGGAAAATAAGAAGGTGATTGCTGACAGAAAACATGGCTTCACTGGGGTAAATTGTACCTGATCAATTTTGTGGCCTTCTACAATGGGGTTTTAGCAGTGGTGGATAAGGGAAGAGCAACTGACATCATTCACTTAGACTTGTGCAAAACATTTGGCACTATCCCACACAACATCCATGTCACTGAACTGGAGAGTCATGGATTTGACAGATGGAGCACACAGTGAATAAGGAATTGGCTGAATGGTCACACTCAAAAGGTAGCTGTCCTGGTTCTAGCCAGGACAGGATTAATTTTTGCAGTAGCCAGGAGGGGGCATGGCTAGGACCCAGAGGTTATTCTATATCACCTCAAATCATTTTCCTGGAGTGGGAAAAGGCCTCACTTTCTAGTTGGCATAGCATGGGCAGAGGGAGAGTGGTCTGATATTGTTTCTGGGTGAATCATTTGCCTCTTTCTCATAATGACCCTCTGTCATTACTATTGTTGCTGTTACTTTTTGTTTTCTTATCTTATTGCTGTTTCCAGTATATTGTTCTTATCTCAACCTGTGATCTTTACCTTTTGTTCCTCCAGTTCTCTTCTCCATCATGCTACAGGGAGAGGGGAAGGAGGAGAGTGAGTTTGGAGAGTCTCAGTGGGAGCACTTGAAATGGGGAGGACCATCCCTAATCCATGACCATTGCAGTAAATGGTTTAGTGTCCAAGGTCAGAGCAATGACGAACAGTGTTCCTCAGGGACAAAATAATAAATTATAAATAACTGGGACTGATGCTCTTTAGTATCTTTGTGGTGGCATGGACAGTGGGATAGAGGGCACCCCCAGCAAATCTATTAAAAACACCAACTGGAGTGGTGTGGTTAACACACTGGAGGAAAGGGATGCCATCCAGAGTGACCTTGACAGACTTGAGAGGTGTACAAACCTCATGAAGTTCAACAAGGCCAAGAGAAAAGTCCTGCTCTGGGTCAGGGCAATTGGAAGCAAAAATACAAGGGGAATAGATTGAGAGCAGTCATGGGGAGAAGGACTCAGGGGTGTTGGTGGACAAGAAGTTCAGCATGATCCAGCAATGCACACAGCTTGCAGCCCAGAAAAGCCAACTGTGTCCTGGGCTGCATCAAAAGCAGCATGGCCAGCAGGTTGAGAGAGGTGATTCTGCCCTTCTACTCTGCTTTTGTGAGACCCCACCAGTAGTACTGCATTCAGATGTGGGATCCCCAACATAAGAAGGATTTGGACCTGTTGGAATGAGTCTGGAGGAGCCCATGAAGATGATCAGAGGGATGGAGCATCTCTCCTATGAGAACAGGTTGAGATAGTTGGAGTTACTCATACTGGAAAAGAGAATCTTCCAGTACCTAAAGGGAGTTTAAAAGAAGGTGGAAACAAAATTTTTGGCAGGGCTTGTTCAATAGGACAAGAGGCAATGGTTTTAAATGGGAAAAGTGTAAACTTGGATTAGATATTGGGAAGAAATTCTTTACAGTGAAGGTGGTGAGGCACTGGAACAGATTGTCCAGAGAACCTGTGGATGCCACATTTCTGGAGATGTTCAAGGCCAGGTTGGGTAGACGTCTGAGCAACCTGATCCAGGAGAATGTTCCCTGCATATGGCAGGGGAGTTGGGACTAGATGATCTTTATGGTCCCTTCCATCCCAAACTGTTATAGGATTCTATGATTCTAAGGATATTTGATAATGTGTCCTTAATGGTAACCATCTCTTGAAGACATTTGAATGTATCCTTCAGAAAATGTTATATTTTAAAGGCTGTAAAGGAAATAATGAGTTTTCCATTTAACCCATGTTTATTTATCTGATGTTTTCATTCCTATGCACTTTATCTCATTACTTTTAATTTCAACAGAAGTATAATAAATGAAATGCTGTGCTAATTTGGTTCATAGTGCATTAAGATACTCTGGACTGCCACAGGACAGGAATGAGAAGTAAAATCAAAGGCGTGTTAAATTGTAAATCCTGGTTTCCTTAATGAAGTACAAAAATTAATTAACATGCATTTGCTAGATCCAGTCATAGTTTCTCTGGTGACTGGTGGCTAGTTTCCCCCTTACAGCACCATCCAAGATGTATTTGAGTGTCTTGGCTAGCATATCTTCCTTTTAATATGTTTATCAGCTGTCAGTTGGATGCTGGAGCATTTTATAGCAGAACTGCAAATGATTTTCATTAGAGAATTTCTTGGTGAAGGGATAATAATGTATTTCTTGGTATCCAAAATATTATTTAAATGAGAGCAAGAAGGAGGCTTGGCAAGTGCCTTTCTCTTATGACAAAAATACTTATAATAGCAGAAACAAAATAAAATAGGAGTGTTGTGATATCTCAGCCAGGGGAATGGGAGCGTAATCAGAAACTTGTTACTGGAGGCTGAAACAAGCATATGTGGAAAGTGAATAAAGGAAAAGTCAAGGTGGAAGAGAGCAGAAGTAGTTGGTGGGGCTGCAAGGGAGAAAAAGAAACCTATACCTCAGGCAGCACAGTCTGGGAATATGAACCAAGTGGATATAGAAAGAAGTCAACATTTCTTTTTGTATTATTGATACTATAACAAAAACATTATATATTTTATACAATAAGTATTTATTATAAATATATATAAAGGAAAAGGTCTGATTGAGATAAATTACAGATTTAGTAAAAACTAAAGTTACTTAACTAGAGAAAATAATTATAACTACTACATTATAGTCATCACAACTGAGTGTGGTATTGTCATCGTTTAACCCCAGACAGCAGTGTTCAGCCCCACCCAGCCACTCACTCACTTCTTCCACTGCATAGGATGGGGGAGAGCATTGGAACAGTCAAAGTGAAAAAACTCGTGGGTTGAAATACATACAGTTTAACAGGTAAAGCAAAAGCTGCTTGTGCAAGCAAAGCAAAACAAGGAATTCATTCACCACTTCCCATGGATTGGCAGTATTCAACCATCCAGGGCTCCATCATGCGTAATGGTGACTTGATCACCCCAAATGTCCCTCACTTCCTTCTTTGCTTCCAGCTTCATCTGCTGAGTGTGACATCTTATGGTGCGGAATATCCCCTGGGTCAGGTGTCCTAGCTGTGTCCCCTCCCGTCTCCTTATGCACTCCCAGCCTCCTTGCTGGTGGGGTGGGAAGAAGAGCAGAAAAGGCTTTGACTCTGTGCAAGCAGAGCTCAGCAGTAATGAAGCCATCCCTGTGTTATGAATGCTGTTTCCAGCACAAATCCAAAACAAAGCTCTGTACCGGTTCCTATGAAGAAAATTTACTGTAGCCAAGCCAAAACTAGAAAAGATAGGCAGAAGTGGTAACATCTATTACCATCAGAATTGCTTCATTCTATCCATACAATAATTTCTCAACGTTTTAATGTTAAAGTATTCCATGTTCTGTGTCTGTCGCAGATTGATCTGACCATTTTTATCCAGAATAATTTAGTTATTTATGGACTCACATTAGGGAGTGAATAGACGTTATTTATTTTCAAACATAACTAACTAAGCCTGTAATTCTTTTCTGTATTCCTGATATTTAAGCACTTCTAGAAGAGTTAGATTATTTTTGTTAATGGTGGTGCTTCTGAAAATGCAAGCAAATTTGGCTGAGTTACAATCTATAATTCACACAGGGTCTCCATATATTTGCTAGAGATAAAATTAAGTCTTCAAAGAGCTATTTTTCTTGAAGTTTCTTACTGTCCCTACTGCTAACCAAAATGCATAGGTATTGTTTTCACAGGGATTAAGCATGATTAGCTTTAAGATGAAGACAACCTTTCACTGTAACAAGTCACTCCATCTTTGGATGTGTCTTATATACTGGAACAGAAAGCTCAGAGTCTTTTTTTTTTTTTTTTTCCCTATTCCCTAGAATAATAAGCCCAACTGAGAAACAGACTGTATTAGTTTGGGAACAGAACTGTGTTAACATATCTGTGTTTTGAGTCTGAGTAGCTTTGAAACTGCGCATTAGTGGTTATATGAATCCATCTGTCTAGATGGGTTCTGGAAAGACACGATAAGGAAAGTGCAGCTGGGAACTAGGAGAGGAAAGGGAAAAATTCATCACTCAGATAATGAACTCTAGGGCAAATTAGAGTCCAGGGAAATAACAAAAACAAACAAAAACCCCAAAACCTAAGCTCACCTTCACACTAATCTTGGATACTTAATTTATTCATACTTGATAATTCAGGATTTGCTCAGCCTTGTAAAGCATGTGAAGTGTATAAGAAAATTCATGTCGGCATCAGCTCATCTTTTGGTGTATTTTTGGTTTTGTTTTTTATTTTTTTGATCTTGCTGCAAATTAGACCTGAAACTTTCAGCTTCTATAGTGAGAAAATTAGGCACATGCAATGACCATGGGTGACGATGTTATTTTAAATGGCTTCCCCAATAGAACATAGAAGCACTTTGGCAGAAGAGGGGGTCAAAGTGAGTGGACACAGTACTGATTAAGTTTTGCAACCATAAGATCTTCTTGATTATCTGCACACACTCTCTGTTGTGATGCAGATGAGAGAGAAGTCTTGAAAAAACATTTCATCCAGATAACCTTAATTTAATTCCAGAGGAGAATGGGAAAAAAAATCATATTCGTAGTAATTCCTAAAATATCACAAATTGTATATTTTCTTCAGACCCAGAAATATGCTTTACCCAGTGAAACAGTAGGTGCATATTATGTTCCATATGGGTAAGTGACTTTAATGATCATCCTGAAAAGCTTAATCAGATGACAAATATAACATCTGTTTACATATCTCCATTTGAGATAACTAACATTCTTTTCAAAATCATCCTCAGGGTCTGGAAAAATAATATCATGGTTCATTACTGGAGAAATTGATGATTATTCTTTTTGTAGTTAACATCAATAACTACAGAATTGCAAAAGGTCTTGTAAAATATGGAAATTGCCATAATCAGAATGATTTAGAATCTGATGGGATCTGGTTTTAGAAGCAGATATGTGACTGTAATGAAGACTGAAATACTAAGGACTAGATTCTGAACTGCTTTTAGCTGTTTAAATATGTTGTTTATTTGCATATAGGGAGGGGGACAGAGCTTTAATTCTCTGTATCTTCTCATTAGTTCTACCCAGTGCAGTGCATACATGCTAAGGTATAGGTCAGTAAGCTGTTCAATGTCCAGCCCAGTTTTGTTCTGGTCATGTTGTCATTCAGCCATTTGTGAGACAGGGTTAGACTTACAAGTCAGAGCAAATCAAAGAATTTTACTTGTTATAAGTTGACTAAGTGGGTTTTAATGTCACACCAAGTTTCTAGATTTAAATAATGAGATTAATTACTTTTCAGGTCTGAAATTTAATTGGATCTGAGTTGTTACCTTATGAATACTCTGATATTTTACAGGTGAATTGACAGCTTTGGTGAGAAAAATATGTAATTGAAAATAATTGCCACATTGGCGGTGTTGGCTACCTTGTGGTGAGGGTTTTCCTTACATTATAGTACCATTAAAATATCACAGTCCAAGACAAAACCTATGTGATATTTATTCATCTTTTTGCTGTGTTTGAGGCCATTGTTTTATGCTGAGCCCTCCTAGGTAACTTATGAAGCCTGGTTCTCTCCCTAACCAACTTTGTGATTACTAAGACCTACTGTTAAGGTCATACTATCAAAGTTCTTTTATATATCCTGATATGCATCATTCCCAAAGTGCCCTAGACTTGTAGGTTCATTGTTTCTCAGTCTTCCAGATGTATGACAGTCAAAGCAAACAAACTTGAACATTGCAAATGCAATTTATAAAACAATACTTCGTTCCTAGATATGCTTGCACCCAGTTCCTTCCATTAAGAGATGAATACCCTAATCACTCAGCTGAGTCCCAGAGTTCCATTTCTTATTTCCATGCTGGACCCATACTGAGAGCAGAGGTTTGCCACCAAGTTGTTCAAGTAATTACATGGGAGATGGATACCATTCATAAATTGGCTGCAGAGACAGCAGTCTCAGGTGGTTCTGGTGAACACCAAGTTGACCACAAACCAGCCCTCGCAGTGAAAGAGGCCAACAGTGCCCAAGGCTGCAATAAGATGAGCCAGCAGGATGAGGGAAATGATCCTTGCCCTCTGTTTGGAACTGACTAGTTCCTTCCCACCCCAGCTATTTAGTGATCCTGTGAACTGGGTCTCCATGAAAGTATATGCACTGTTTTTGGGTTGCTGACATGAGTAAAACAGAAAAGCATGGCTGTTCAACTGGAGCACTTTTATTTGCTTGGTAACTACTGAAGGTATCAGGAAACATATTTTTTACTACCCTTGAACTGTTTATTAATCTCAGTAGATTTTGCTGAATGGTTGTTAATCAGGAAAAGGGTCTGTAGGTGGCTTAGTTCATCACACATCAAGAAAACTAGACAGTGATATATTCTATATATCGACTGACAGTCACCTATCCATATAGTTGCATGGAAAACAAAGATGTGTGCCCAACCATTTCTCGTACTACAGTAAGGATGAGTTTGGTGACTTCAAACTGGAGATGAAGTGCAAAGTAAATGTCACAGAATGTATTGATGTAACATGTTGTACCTAAAAACGTATAGTAGCTTCTGAATGTTCTGTAGTGGTATTGGAAAAAAAAAAAGTATATAATAATGATTCAATATAATGATTACTGGGGTTGTGGTTTGTTCTTTTGTTTCCATCAAAAACAAAATGTCTCTTGCAATATTTATTTGTCTGTGTTTTGATGCTCAAAGAAAGGAAGAACATGAAACAACTTTGTCTACCTTTCAGTGAACTGATTAGGGTAGGAGTCATATTCTGGAAGGTGTGTGTTTGAGAATGGGAAAATCAATGTAAAGTGTGTTCAGCTTTAGTTTAGAAGACACCAGGACCATCAAGTCTTGGTATAAAGATTATTATTTTTTTTTTTTTTTTAGGATTAATGTTTATGGTCTGAGAGTTGTGGTATAATTTATCTGATCTCTCCTGTGACACATTTAAGTTAGAGTCTCAGGCAATTTAATCCATAATGAATTGTTATCAGCCAAAATGAAGCTAGATAAATTCAGGGAATAAGTACCTGATTGCTAAGCGATTGCAGTCACTACTAAACAAGCTAAAATCGGATTATTCTATGATGAACTCAGGCAAGACATCCTGCACTTATTGTCAGGCTTTGCCTACTCATGGTGAGATTTTTTTTTTTTTTTTTTTT
>VXAU01000121.1:28256-41399 GCA_013399695.1 Formicarius rufipectus
TTTTGCTGTGCTGTATCCACTTCTCTTTTGAGACAGGCATCTCAGCAGACTGTTGGCTGGGATTTGTTTTTGCTAGACAGCTTGAGCAGGATCCTGGACTGAGATATTCTGGAGAGTAAAAAGACCTGGTTTTAGGTCAAGATAAATCTGTTGAGTCATGCCTAGGGTAAACTCAAGACTGTCTGTTAGACTCTATGTCAGCCTTATCCTGGATGAGAGCCTCAATACATGAGCTGTTGTGGAAAATGACATCCTACTTCCAGTAGTTACGCAAATATAGCTTTTATTTTGCTTTTCTGTTTTGAGCAGGTAAATCAAATACAGTCTGAGTCATGGTGTGTATTTTGTGTTGGTTGAAGCAGAAGACAGTCTATTTCAGTAAGAAAAAATACTAACTTTTAATATTGATTTAGTATGAACCTCTGTTTTAACTGAGCGTGTAGATTATTTTGGATGGCAAATACATATATACTGACAAAACACTGCTGACAGACTTTTGCAAAAGCTGTCTGTCCAAAGAGAAGTGAATCTCAAATGCCTTAGAAGATAAAAATAATGAAGACGAGTGAAAGTCATAGAAGACATTCAACAGTGAAGTTATTTGCCTGGCTTTATGTATATAATTGGTTTTTGAATTTTGCTGCCCAAATTCCATCTATATACAAATTACTTTATGCCTGTAAAAGTTTTGTAAATTATTTTGCTGTGAGGAGATAAAAATCTCTGAATGTTTTATATATCTATGCTGGTTACTTTCAACTCGCAACACAAACAGAATTTGTAACTCAAAAGTAGGCATCTGTGTCCTCAGATACCCCAGAACACATGGGAGCAGGTTTGAGGGATACACTTGGTGCAGTAGCTCGGTGTGCAGCTGCAGCGCCAGCTGCACGTTGAGCTCAGGGTAGCAAAAACCCCGGGCAAGAGGCTGTGAACTGTCGACGTTTTCCATAACAAAGGGCACAGGGACCTGTGGCCAGTCTAAGTGCCTGGACCCTCAGAGAACACGGCAGGAGCTCAGACTTTCCCGAGTTAATACTGTGAGACCATGAAAGCCCTGGGGTTCCTTTGTTGGAGGCCCCTCCTCGCAGGCACCAGCTGAGCTGTTATTTAATTATTGCACAATGATTTAATTATTCTAAGGACTGAGGTGACTGAGTCTCTGCTATGGGAATCCTGGGGTCCAGCTGATAAGGAAACCTGGTCTGACTGTGAGTGTGGGGGCTGTAGCTGCGAAGGTGCCTTGCTTGAAGCTCAGGTGGTGAAAGACACAGTGGCTCCTGGATGGTTGCACAGAAAAGTTTCCTTAGCAGCAGGTCCTCCAGGGGCTGTATTCGTGCATTTCATTCCCTGATTCCTTAGATTTGTGGGTCACAACTATGAGCAGTGCTGTAGCAGACCTGAAGACCACATATTGCAGGGCAGTCCTGGAGTTGGGACTGGTGGTCCCAGACTGGGCTGAAATGGGGTCCTGGTCTGTGTGAAGGATGAGGGAGGTCAGCAGGGACAATTAGGCTTCAGAGTGCCCTTGGGGCCGGGAGACTTCTGTTGGTTCTGGATTGTGGGTTATAGGTGCATTGTCCTGCAAATCACTCTGCAAAGAATAAAGGATTTAGAGCACATGCAAATAAACCTTTAACTCTGTTAAACAAATACTTTGTCAAACTTCAACAATCTGATCCCAGGACAGTCTACTAACAACTATCTAAAGTTGTTGATGACAAATGTATTACTTCTTTTCTGAAAGAGAACAGACCATTAGTATTTAATGCAAAATGGTGTTCTCTTTTGCCATGTTGGGTGTCGTTGCATAATTAATATGAGGCTGATTTCTTTTGGATGTTTTTTATAGTTTTCTTGCATTCTTCCCACTTGTTGGCAGATCCACAGTATGAAGTTTCCAGAGTGAAATAGTTTATCTTCACCTGCCAAGATCTACAGTCAATAGTTTTTAAAAATAGTTGGGAGGAAATAATGAGATAAATAAGGCTGAGTTGACTTTTGCCATCTACTTAGTTTTGGAAATAGGAACCAATTGTCCCTTCTATCAAACAACTTAATCTACGTTAAGGTAATTTTCTCATGTGATTTATACTGGCTGGGCATCTCAAGCAGAGATACAAAAGAATGACTGACCAGTCAAACCTCAAAAGATGTGCTCTACACTAGGAGTTATTTGTTGAGCAAAGGAAGCATATACAGATCTTATATAAGCATTAGTGGTTTTTGAAAACTGGGCAACCTCTTCCTGTTCTTGATCATATTCATGGTAATTTTTCCCTCTACATCTAATCACATTTCCTTTCCTGCGGTTTATGTTACTTGGCCCTTGCCTTTTCCTACACAGCTCTGATGAGTTTGGCTTCTGTCTAACCATCCATTTTAGAAGAGAGGCAGCTGAATTTTCCCCCTAGCATCTTTTCTGACCCAAAAGTCATTACATGCTCCAGTCTGCTGTCCCTCTTTATGACTCTCCACTTGACTCACTTCAGTTTGTTCATCTCTGTTTTTCTGGACAGCCCAAAAGAGATATAGTACTTCAGATGTGTTTTCATAATATTTAGTGAAGTGAGGAATCACATGCCTTGATGTACTTTTTATACTCCTGCAAATGCAGATGAGTATATTGTTGTGGTCTGGAAGGGAAAGAAGGAATGGTCCACGAGAGGAAGGGTGCAAACGGGTGTGAACACTTTATTAAGGAGAGCATGGGATACTTATAGGGTTCGGTCAGAGGGTTCTAGAACTTGGGTGGAGTCAGGGGCGGACCACGACACAAAAGGAAAAGGGAGGGAGGGTTTATAACTTATAAGGAAGAACTGGGGGTGGCTTAGCCTTATAGGGTGGAGCTGCATTGCTCCACCGGCCAGCCAGTAAGGTTTTAGGGGTACGTGAACCAATCAGGGGGCTGTAACCAGGGTTCCCAGAACCAAACAGAACAGTTGGACATACAGAATTAATAGAATGGTATTAATTACCTATCTAATACATCTTTTATCCTAACTATAACACTTGAACAGTATAAAAACTTGCAGAAACAGCAGCTCTATGGCAAAGCGTATACAACATTTGTGGCAGCAGCAGACAGTTTCATCCATAGGTAAAAATTATTCTCTCAGCAGTCCCTGACAGGTGTCTCTCCTGACACTATATGGTTTACCTTAATTGCTACAAGGGCACACTGCTGATTCTCGTTCAACTTTTCCATCAACCCTCCCAGCTTCTTCTCTGCAAGCCTGTTTCTAGCCCATTAGTCCCCAGGCAATTCCATTGCATGAGGTTATTCCTGCCAGTGTGCAAGACTTCACATTTCCTTCCTTGAAATTTATGAAGACTCTTTCAGTATACTTCTGCATTCTGACAAGATTCCTATGAAAGACAGCGATGCCTGTAAGTGGATCAACAAGTTCCTCCAATATATGAACTTTGAACTTTTCGTTTTAATTTGTTCTGTAACCTTCTGTGGACTGACATTAGGAAGACCATTGTTTAGTTTCCCAGATCCTCCTCTTGCCCTTCTTGAACGTAGGTATGATATTTGTGGTTTTCAGTTATCAAGACTCCTCCTGACATGACAGCCTTATGAGGGGGGTCTCATTACTACATTGTCAAGCTTCCTAAGCACTTTTGGATGCATCCCATCCAGCTTCATGGATTTGTGTGCATCCAATTTACTTAAGTGGTCTCTAGCTTCATATGCCTGTGCTGTGGATAGCACTTTCAGTCCTGGACTCTACTGCTCATTGAAGGGAGTACGGAGGCTGGAGAGAAGACCTTGCCTATGATCACTGAGAAAGCAAAATCATAACAAAGGCTTTTCCATGTCTTTGTGACTGTGTTTCCACATTTCCCTTTGTCTTGCTTGTGTTGCTGGTGTACCTGTAGAAACCTTTCTTGTTACTCTTCTTATCCATCTCCAATTTTAATTTCAGCGGCACTCCAGGAACTGTCTTTCTAGAGAATTCAAATAACAAAGAAAACAGGGTTATCAAGTGTCTTTGTAAGTAACACTATATGCTTAGTTCCACTAATCCAAAATATTTTCTGAGAAGCACTAAATATTAGAGATTTAAAGTAATAGTTCCTTATTTCTTCTTAATGATGAATTTTCATTGAATTCTTTCTCTAGAACTTTCTGCATTGCTTTCAGAAGTCGATATATTCTTGAGCTCAAAGAAATCTGGAGAACTGTTGTTGATATATGCTCCTTTTTTTTCCCTGTTATAATTTTTTGCAATCATTATATCTATTTAAGAACATATTTAGAAGCAGTTATTTTGGCATAAAAGCAATTCACTAATCAGTCATTAGTCATAAGGGAACAAAATTATGTTTGATTGAAATGGTAGATGAACATGGCATGATGAACTAGTTAAAAATACACTTTCACATTTGTGTAAAGTTTTATTTTTGATAAAGACTCATGCACTGTGTTTGGTGGTAGTGAGACAAAAATTCAGGAGAAGTGTCCACTCTTCCACAGTTACCTGCCAGTAGGACTTTTTATTTTTCTTGCGACCATCCATTCCATATTTAGTTAGTTAGTTAGTTTTTTTCATTTCCTGAGTTATATATACATTATGGAAGAATTATAACCATAAGCTTCTACTAAGGCTTCCTATTTGAGTTTTGTTTTACCTGTAGACAGTGAGTTCCATGAACTAACAATGCACTTTAGAGGAACATTTTTTTATAACTCTATCAATTATTTACCCTTTTTTCCCCTTTATCTTTCTTTGATCTATCCTTGAGACAAGTAATATTATTCTGTTTATGGAATTCAAGTAGTATGTACATATAAATTATTTTTATGGATGAACTGGAATCCTTTGTATAAATGAAGTTATTGGTGCATCATAATTTTAAGAAATTTAGTACAAAGCAGAAAAGCCAGAGGATATTTTCCTAATCTGCATAGGAAGGTTGAAATATAATGTTAGCGAAAACACAAAGTATTTAATATGTATCAAAATGGAGTAAGAAATTCTACAGCATAGTATGGTATCAAAGCCATTCTGTTAACTGAATAATAAAGAAGTTGTGCTTTAAGGTGTAAAAAGTGATGTAAAAAAATCAGAACATTGCACAAAGGTTCTCTTAAGTTTGTCCTGACATACTCCAGGAGATTAAGGAAATTAATACAGTTTGCCACAAATGGTCTTACAAGGAGTTCCCAATTATGTGGATTGATTTTATGAACTTGTTTTTTCAGTATTCTAGTGACTGTTCATTCTCTTTTTTTTATTATTTGGTTGATTGTTTTGTTTTGTGTTTTTGTTTTGTTTTGTTTTTGGTTTGTTTGTTTGTGTTTTGTTTTTTGTTTTGGGGTTTTTTTTGCAATCGGGTTTTGGTCACTCACCTGTCACTAACAGCTGGCTATCACACAAGCCTGAAAAGGTCTAATCCTCTTTACACTGGATAAAGTTGAAAGAAAACAGTGAAATGTTTATGGAATGGAGCTGAGTTATGAGGGACTATTTAATAGACTGGAGAAAAGGACTAACAAACCATAGGAGCCTTTCATTTAAGCTTAATGATTACTGAGACGGATAAAGATTGATTTAAAGTAAAACTAGAGAATAGAAATAAATTGATGAAAACAAGATGATTAGAGGTGAAAGTAACTCAAGCAAATGTTTCGCAGAGTGAGAACTGTTTGACTGAAGACCATAGGTTTTTTTATCTGAATGTTGGAATTTGTTTCAATAAATCATGCAAAGCAAAACAAAAACCTTGCAATACACATCATTACCTACATTTCAGTACATGATTGCTCAAGTGTTCTTTGATTTGCTCTTATGTCTCCTTTAGTAATGTAGACAGTAGTTCTATCATGGAATCAATTAGGTTGGAAAAGATCTCTGGGATCATGAAGTCCAACCTATGACTGAACAACACAATATCAACTGGACCATGGCACTAAGTGCCATATCCAATCTTTTCTTAACACCTCCAGGAACGATGACTCCACTGCCTTCCTTGACATTCCATCCCAATGCTTAAACATAATTTCTGTGAAGAAATCTCTCCTAATATCCAACCTAAACTTCCCCTGGTGCATCATGAGACTACATCCTCTCATCTTGTTGCTAGTTGCTTGGGAGAAGAGGCCCACTGGGTGTAACCTCCTTTCAGGTAGTTGTAGAGAGGGATAGGGTCCCCACTGAGCCTCCTCTTCTCCAGGCTGAACAACCCTGGTTCCCTTAGCTGCTCCTCATAGGACTTGTGCTCCAGTCACTTCACCAGCCTTGTTGCCCTTCTCTGGACACTCTCCAGCACCTCAATGTCCTTCCTGAATTCAGGGGCCCAGAACTGGACACAGCACTCAAGATGCGGCCTCACCGGTGCTAAGTACAGGGGAAAAGTCACTTCCCTGGTCCCACTGACCACAATATTCTTGATACAGGCCAAGATACCATTGGCCTTCCTGGTCACCTGAGCACACTGCTGGCTCATGTTGTTTCCTGTCAATCATTACCCCCAGGTCCCTTTCTGCCTGGCTGCTCTTCAGCCTCTCTGTCCCCAACCCGTGGTGCTGCATGGGGTTGTTGTGCAAGACCAACACCTTGCCTTGTTGAACCCCATACTGTTGGATTTGATCCATCTCTCCAGCCTGTCCAGGTCCCTCTGCAGAGTCCTCCTGCCCTCCAGCATATTCAACACTCCCCCCTGACATCATGTCATGTGCAAATTTGCTGATGGTACACTCAACTCCCTCATTCAGATCATCAGTAAAGATACTGAACAAGACTGGACCCAGCACTGATCCCTGGGGACACCACTAGTGACTGGCTGCCAACTGGATGCAGCCCCATTCACCACCACTCTCTGGGCCCGGCCATCCAGCCAGTTCTTAACCCAGCAGAGTGCCCTTGTCCAAGCTGTGGGCTGCCAGCTTTCCCAGGAGAATGCTGTGGGAGATGGTGTCAAAGGTTTTGCTGTAGTCCAGATAGACTACATCCACAGCCTTCCCCTCATCCACCAGGCAGGTCACCTGGTCATAAAAGCTGAGGTTGGTCAGGCAGGACCTGCCCCACTTGAATCCCTGCTGGCTGGGTCTGATCCCCTGTCCATCCTGTAGGTGCCCTGTGATTGTACTCAAGATGAGCTGTTCCATAATCTTCCACACTGAGGTCAGGCTGACAGGCTGGTAGTTTCCTGGATCTTCCTTCTAACCCATCTTATGGACGGGCATCACATTGGCCAACTTCCAGTTATCTGAGATCTCCTCAGTGAGCCAGGACTGTTGATAAATGATCAACATGGACCTATTGGATTTGCCACTTGACAAAATATAATAATTTTCTTTTTCCTTCAGAAGCTAATGTGCTTTTCTTGTGATCCCGTTATATTGACCAGATTGTTTTCCTAAGACAGCAAGTGGTTCCAGGAAAAGTCATGTGTTCTGTAACCAGTGGTTTCTTTCCTGTTTTTTTGGTTGTTTTTTTTTTTTTTTTAATTATTATTTATTTGTTTGTTTGGTTTGGTTTTTGTTTTGTTTTGGGTTTTTTTTCAGTTGGTTGGTTTGGTTTTTTTTTTCATTGTTGTTTTTGTTGTTGTTTTTTTAATAATCATCCTTATGATTAGATCTTCTCTTCCAAAAACTAGTTATAAATAGCAGGCTGCATTTACATCCACTAATACAGAGAAACTACTTTTTATCATAGCCATTAGCTTGCTTTCATTTATTCGTACAATACTAGCCAGGCAATTGCCATTTGTTTAATCTATTGTATAACACAGACTCTAGAATTCTACCCTGTCCATCTTGTATTAAGCTCAGTAACTTCTAGCTGTATTAAAGCAAAGAGAAATGCGTCCAGGCCTTCAAGGTCACTTGGTCTAGATAAGATGTAAAGTTATAGACACTCCAAATAATGCCAATTATTTATTCACTCTTCCCAGTAATGAAGACTGATATTAAGGAAAAATACCCAAAATATATACAAACATCTTATATCTAGAGTGTTTATGGGTAAAGCTCATTATAAAGCCACCAAGGATTCATCTTGCTTCTGTATCACTCTTTTTTGATTCAGGTACCATCCTTGTCATAAAAATACACAGCACATGGACCTGTATGTAATTCCTTCACAAAAACACACAAGTATATTTCTATTTGAGAAATATTTTTAGACGTGTTTGTCATCTGAAATGAAATTTCATGGGTGGCCAGATATGGACTGTAGAGAAACAAGACAAATTTTAATTATTCTTTTAATATTGAATCAGTTGTGTTCCAGTCAAATGGTTTTGCTTTGGTTGGGAAGTTTATGTTAGTTAAAACAAGTCTTGGCTTTCTGAAGACTGAAGATGGACATTAGTAACTTAAAGTCTTGGTAATATGTGCTATAAACCTTGTCTTTTTTGGCTGGGCTGTGGGATCACATCTTTCTGCTTTCTGCTCATCTACAGTAGAAGCTTCTAACTAGCCCATAATAAGACACTACCAGAACTGTGCCAAACAGTTCTATTACAATTAAAGATGTATTACAAACATAACACAAAAGCTTTGTAGAGAAGAAAAAAATTCTTGTTTTCTACTCATAATTTTGAGATAAGGTCTTTTAAAATAACTCTTAACGGGAAGTAATTGGTTAGAAAGAGGATATTGTACATCTAAAAAGGACTGCCTGACTAATTGGCATTTTTATTTTCTACATGGATAGCCAGCACTGGAATAAAAATTCTAGCTTAGTAATACTGTCATCTTTCTTTATACATGCAGTGGATGTATCTTTATGTGAATGAAATGTGACTGTAATAAAACTCCTGATTAACTTATTCTACAGATATCTCCTGGGTATTTATACTGGGTATACTTTTCTGCTTATGTTTCTATCTGGATGGAGACCCAGCATAGTTGAATTTCTCTTTCAAAATCAAAAATCACGTATTGTAACTAGGTGCATCCCCATCCTCCTTGCCAGCATAACAGTATGAGGAGGAGAAAAGATCTTGGCTCTGTGTAAGCACTGCTCAGCAACAAACATCTCTAGATTAACTGTAGCCCAGACAAAACCAGTACACCTCTACTTGAAAACAGTAGATCCAGTAAGGGAAGTTTCTGTATGGCTATGGAAATGCCCTTGTATTTCACTCCACTGAAATTTTATGATTCTTTGATTCACTTGGATTTGAAATTGGTAAACCTGCAGCACTATTCTCCACCAGCTCTGACATGATTGACTTTGACTTAATATTCCCAGCTGAGGGTTGTTTCCTCGTCTTGATATAGTTCCCTTCCAAACTCTTGTCATTTTTCTTTCTCATTGTACCTTGATTTCTAAATTATTGTCCTTATGTTAACTCTAGGACATGAAGCTAACACTGAAAATAGATATGTTCATGTTTGTAACTCCTTAAGCTCTTCTAGCATCTCATAAATAAGAAAAGAACGTGCCCTTGATCAGAGAGGCTGATCTGTTGTGCAAGTTGCTGCATTTCACTGCTGTGCTGGTGTTTTGGTGGAAAACTTCAAAGATTGAGACCCATCCTCTTGTTTAAAGGATATGGGGATTCTACAGCTTTTTTTAAAGTAAATTTTCTTAATGGTGAATTTTTAAAGTATGACTATTTATCAATTTTTTCTTCTACTGTTTTGTTTTCGGTGCTGTAGTCCTGAGTGCCTCTTGCCTTGCACACCTGGAGGAAGAGAGTAAACAGGCCTGAAATAGAAGCTGAACTGTTTTATTTCAGCTGTGCCATTCCCCACCCCTTATGTTCTGGTTTCATTAAATGAAGTGTGTTTTACATATGAATAGTTATGGAAATCAAATTATTTGTCCAAGATTTCCTAGGTGCCCTATGAGAGCAATGAGTTGTGCCAGGTCAGTTGGCTCCTGGCCTAATCTTGGACTCATCACAACCATTCCTTCTAGCCCTTGTCACCACTGAGACTATTATTTCTATGAAAGCATAATTGATTTTCAGCAACCATCCAAAGAAGTTGCAAAGAAACTGCATTTCACTGATTTCAGTAGCCTTACTATCATGGTAAAAATTGTTCTCATTATTTGTCTTTCAAGAAAAGTATTTGTAGAAATTTAGGATCATTGAATAAGATGGTCCACTTTACATCTATTAGTCCTCTTTTATTCTTCTTTTATTCTGTATTTTTTTATGGTTGCATAACATTGTACTATTTGTTGGAGGGAAAAATCTGTTACTACATCTAAATCATCTTTGCCCATGATTCTAGCTTCCCATTCAGAACTCTATTAATAATTTTTGTTTCCCATATGCACTTTCTGCTTCCCATATGCACATTTTTGCCTGAAGCAAACTATTCTCAGCATTTATTTTTGGTGTATGTCCAACATTACTGTAATCCAGTTACAGTTATTTGTGCTGGTAGAGTATCAGCTAAATCTATTTCCTCCATTTTGTCATGCTTACTTAATATTTTAAAAAGAAAATTAGTGACATTTTTCCACAAAAGTATTGGGTCAAACACAGTTCACATCATATATTGTACAATATTCAGTTTTGCTTTGTGCACCAGTTACTATCAAATTAGGATGACAGTTGGGCATGTGGATTTGAGCCATGTGTTAATCCAAGTTCATCCAGAGGTGCGTGCCATCCTCTCTAATACAATGGCTCAATTACAGCGGATGAAATTGCATTATCTTTTGAATCCATTTTACTGTGTTGTCTGGCAATTAGTTGCACATATATATCCCATATTCAAGTATTTTTGTCTCACACAAGCAATGTCAACCTTTATAAAAAATATTGAGAGTAAAGTAATTTATTTATAGGATTTTCTTTTACATTATGAATTTTCTCAGTATGAAATAGTGTAGAAATGTTGGGTAGGTTAAGAGTAAGTTCAGTGGTGTCAAATTCTTTTGTAAAAAGCCCCCCTTTTTATACATTCTGATAAGAGGCTATTTCAAATTTCAAATACACTGTTTTAATAGCGTACATATAAATGTTACAGTCAAGAGAATACCTTTGAAGTTCTGCTGTGTTCTGATTGGGGTGCAGTAAGGTTGCTAAAATGTCATCTACTACTTTAAAATATAGGGTGGTTTGTGATAGACATTTTAGTGCTGTGGTACAGATGACTTTATCCAACGTTTTGTGTGTAGGTGGTCTGAAGACTATGTGTGGTCGCAGAATGTCTGGATTCTTTCCACTCCCTAACCCTGTTGTAGCTGTTGCTTGCCCTTATTTATATATATATCTTACTTTGAGTGGCTTTTTAAATTTTTTTTTTTATTATCCAGATTTCTCCAAATAGCTTTCTTTGAAAGAGTTCTTAAAACTCTTTTTTTCCCCCCCAGTTCTGACTGGCATTTCAGAAGCTGCAATAGCATCCATATATTCTGCTGTGAACTAGGTTGCTTGCTATGTGACAAAAAGGCTGATAGACTTCTGGTGATGGACACTGCTAATATGAGTCTACAGTGATGGAAGTGAAAACTGAAATTGTCCTTGCTGGTGTCTTGTATATATAGTATGTAAATAAATATGTTCCAATTTTATATACATGATTTTTAGCATTACTTAATGGTGATAAATATATTTCTTTTAATAGAGGCAGTCCTGCTGGAAATGATGCAGTAGTGACTTGAATTATCTTCTGGTAGGCAAGTTTTTAGGTGCTCAGGGTTGAATTACCCTTGACCACTAGAGGAAAGCAGCTTTCTGGATAGATCGCACCCCTTTACTTCTTATGCTTGAGTAAAATTGCAAAAACATAGATTCACTCTTACGTATCTTTACGCTTACTTTAGGGGTAGCAATGATTATCTTGTCCCTTCCCTTATCTCAGACTTTTAAATTCTGGATTCCATATCTACACTTGCAATTCAGAAGCGCATTAACATTTGTTTTTCAAACATGAAGTGACCTTAACTGTATGCATAGCTCTGTGAGTCCTTGAGTTGACTTCTTGTTATGTGAGAGCCTATGGTGCACAATTTTGACTTTCCAGTGAAGTTCTGCACAAACCTTGCATTATCCCATCAGTTTAGTACAGCTGGGACAAGCACCTTGAATGAAAATACAGTTAAAACTGATGTAAGTTTCACATGTGGCAATTTGAATTACAATGTTGTCAAAATATTTTCTCCACATTGCTATATTTTTTTAAAAATCAAGAATCACTGCCAGTTCTTAGGTATTTTAGCAATGCCTAAGCTTTGAGGAATTTCAGGTTAGCAATTTAGAAGGAATTAAATAAGTGAACAAAGTTTTTTCTCACCTAACATTTGTAAAAATTAATTTATCTCAGTCGAACATATATTTGCACATTGCCATAATTGTCTCGTTTTCTTTGAAAACTTTAAAAGTAGATTTATTTTAGACTTTGGAATGGTAAAACTATGTATCTCACAAATTCATTTCATTTTTTATGCACTTAAATCCTAGTTGTACACCAGTAGACATGAAAATATTTTATTGCACAGTATTGTATTTGGTTTTAAAAATCAATTCACTATTTTCTAGTGTTAAATGTACCCAATATATGCTTAAATTAAAAGAAAATCTAAAAAAAAAAATACATATATATGGGTTCAAGATCTGCTGAGTCTTAAGGGTCTGAGGACTTAGGAACCTGAGACTGGAGAATACCCCTGAGCCTCTCCAGGTTCTTGGAACAATCAGCCCAGATTTATACACTTTACACCCCTGTCACTTCTATGAGGAAAACAAAAAAAAATAAAAGAAAATACTTGCAAATAAAGATTTCAGGACAATTTAGGGAAAAGAGATTGTTTTAGTAAGAAAAAAAAACAAAAGGGACTTACACAAAACTTTACAGAAAGTTATTGGCAAGCAACAAAGAATTTGTAACAGATGAAAAACAGGAGAAAACGATATATCAGTCAGAATCTTGAAGATCTTAAACACAAATAAGTATATTCACATTTACAAATGTATGATGCTGGAGATTTGTTAATTTGTGGCATGGGATTTTGCGGGGTGGCTTTATTTTTAAATTCCGCCTCTTGCTCTCTGTTATGTTTACCCACATTAGCTTATACACATTAGCACATACCCGCGTTCATGCTGTGGTTTAGCATTTAGGGCAGATAACATTCCTCATGAACTTGTCATTTGCATCTTCTGATGCAATTTTGTTGACAAGGTCTTTTCAGGCATGCAAAGGGGAAAAAAAAAAAAAAAAAA
>VXAU01000121.1:41427-57560 GCA_013399695.1 Formicarius rufipectus
CCATTCCCGTGTCTGTTTGGATCATTGGCAAAAGAGTATCTTTTCCAGTACTTTGTCTAGATGCTATTTCCACCAGAAACCGCTTTGCCTCTAAAGCTTGTACATATAAATTGTTTCAGCAGGGTGCCTGTGACTTGTGTTAGGGGGCAGCTAGAAAAGGAAACTAAATCTTTCCGAAAATTGCAAGAGTGGTTTTGTCGGAATTTTTTTTTCTTTTTTTCCCTTCCCGTGGTTTGTCATCCAGAAAGGGATGCAGGCGTGCGTCCCAGCCACGCAGAGCATTGATTGCTTCTGCCTGCAGCGGGGATGCTGTCAAGTCTCTGCGCGAGTGGAGTCCGGTATTGACACAGAGCTGCTGGGCAGCCGCTCCCGCAGCTCCCGCAGCGCTCCGCTCCCGACGTGCTGCTGCCAAGGGGCTGGACAGGCCCCGCCACAGGACTTCACCACTGCCAGGAGGAGCCCTTCCATGCCAAGTGGCCAGAGGCAGCCGTGGGTGCGCCATGCACGCACACCTCCCCAAGCAGCACAGCTGCGGCAGGGGCTCCGAGGGCTCGGACGGAGGCAAGAATGTGCCTCCCGTCGCCAGGGATGCCCACTGCGCCTGCCGCTGGCACCAGCATCCTCCGGGCCTCCAGTATAGCTCACAGGCACTGCCCTCCTGGGGACCTGGCGGTGCCAACCAGAGCAGGAGCAAGCTTGTCCCTTTGTGGAACACAGTGCGGAAGAGCCCCCCTAAATCCCCAGCCAAGCCCCAGGGCAGCCCAGGGCAGTGGTGGGCAGAGTGCGCCTGTGCCCACGGCTGGGCTCCCCCGGTGCAGGTGAGCTGATTCTTCAGTCTCCAAGCGACTTAGAGGATGCTCCAGGGGAAGAAAGTGAGGTTTGGTGGTGCCGACAACTTTCTGTGATGTGTCTTGATGTGTGTTTAGTGGCTTATTCATGAAATTTTAAGTGCAAGGACAAGCTGTTGGGTGGTGATCTCTGTGTTTGAATATTGCGTCTCTGTCACCTGTGAAATCTGTGGGTTCCTCCTAAAGGGGTTTCCTTGTTAAAATGTTTTGGTTTGTGCCTGAAGGTTCTACAAACTTTGTATTCCATTATGCTGTATAGAAATTATGTGTTTACCTCCCTTGTGTAATGGATTTTGCCTGCTTCTGCAAACAGCTTGTTTTCAAATATTGCATGAAGTTAAAAAGAGACTTTAAACAGAGAACATGGGAGGGGGTGCTAGGTTAATTGAGAAGTGTGACCTGTTTCTCCTCTTTGGAATTTGAAATGTCATGGAAATCTTTAATAAACAAGAAATAGATCTTTAGCTTTCACAAATCTATAGATTTGTTTTTAATGGCAAGGCAGTGTACTTTCAAATATAAACCAAGCAGGATATATGATGTGTACAGATATGTGTAAGCAATTAGACTGAAAATGATTACACACCTGATAATCCAGCACTGTGAAACAGAAATCACAGGGACACTCATATGATGGTTCATACTTAAAAGCATGAACACTACTTCCACTCACACATTTTCATTTCTCCCTTATAAAACTTTCAGCTCATTCAAATGCTTTTGTTACAATTTCACATTAAAAATTAGAAGTTATTGTTGACATGAGGTTTTGAAATATATCTTTAGTTTCTGATGTAGTATATGCTAGAGTTTAACTAGCTTCAGCCAACACTGAACATGTGCACCCTCTCTAGAGATTAAATCAATTTTTTCATGGAAATGGTTTTAATATATTTTCACTGTACAGAAAAGCAATAAGGCAAAGGATTGTCAGATAGTGTTGCTGTACCTTATCTTGTCTGGTGATCTAAAAAATAGTGATGCTCTTGTGACTCAATGATTGTTATATATAAAAAGTTGGGTTTTTTTTCCATTTTTTTCCCCCCCTCAAATCTCATATCAGGTAGGAAAACTAAGCTTTCTGTCTTAATTTTGACTGACCAAAAATATTCCATGTGACGACTGTAGATTTTATAAATTTTCTTCCATATACAAAGGACTTACAGCTATTTATGCTGGAACAAAGCTAATGTTAATATATAAAACATAGAATTGGACTTTGTTCCAATTTGAATTATAAAAATCTCTAAATATTTTCTTAGGCTGTAAAGATTTTTTGATTTGGAAAAACCATGGAGGAAAAAAAATACCTTCAAAGAAAGAAGGTTTATACCTTCAAAGATGCAGAATTTATAAGGAGAAAATGAAGGAATATTATTTAAAAAAAATAAAGGCCACTTCTAAGATTACTTCAGTATCTATGTTACAGATGTATGTACTGTAAAGTTATTTCAGTATTTTTAATGTCCTTGTAATCACATCCACATGTGTATAGATAATGTAAAATTATTCAGGGTTTTGTACTTTATTATATTTAATTTAAAACTCTGCTTTGTAAACCAACTTTACAGTGTGTTCTAAATGCCAACCACCTTACTCTGGTTGGAAAGTCCCTTTTTTGGGTTCTGACTATAACTATTCAATTTACCATCAATCAAACTGATGTTCTCTATCTGGGGATGAACTGATGTACCTTGGCAAATACTTGGTGGTTGCAATGTCATAGAGTTGAGAGATAGTTTGTTTCAAATAATCTATTTTTCTCAGTTCATACTAAGCACTGTGCAAGCTATGGGAAGACAGGGGACTGTATATGTGTACATATGTTGTTGTGTGTACATACACTTAGACAATCATTTTGTCAATTATATTGCATAGAAGCAACAAGGGAAAACATTACAGAGCTGCCTTTGCTAATTCCCCTTGCTTCAGGGATACAAAGTGAAGTTAGTGATGGTTTTTTGAGTGATATATTGACTGGGAAGTCACCCTTTCCTACTAAAACAAGGAACAGTAGTCATCTGATGTGTAAATATGATACTAAATAAGACATTGACAGTTTGAAAGGTGGAGGGGTTTTTTTGGTAGACTTCTGCACAGATTTTCCTTCTGCTTCACTTTTTGAGGAGAGTCTACTTTCTTCAAGCACAGGAAAGATGTAACACTTTCTTGATTAGTATTATAGTATCAAATCTAATGCACAGGTCCTTCGTTCTTGGAGTGTGTAGTAGACAGCTGTTACTAGTGTACACTTCATTGTACTGATCCTGACTAAAATGTTGATTTCATTGCTAAGTGCATAGCTCCATTTTCTTTATCAGTTTCTTCTTCTTTAGTATGTCAGTGCAAAGAGTGGTACTCTGGCATTATTAATATTTCAACAGTCTGAGAAATTCTGCTTTGCTAGCTTGCACATTTATGTATGCTTGTACTTTCTTGTTGAGTTGTGGGTAGAAAAATGCTCTCTATATATCCAAGCAGAAATTCAGGTGGAATTCAAACAAACAAACAAACAAAAAGGTCAAAAACAACCAACCAACCAAAAAAACAAATGAAACAAAAGAAAAAAGGCAAAATATAAACCCCAACTCTCTTAATTTTGAAAGTAAATTGAAATCATGTTTAGATGAAAATTTGATTCCAAGACCTAATTTTTTTCTTTTAGTTTCAGTTCTTTTTGACAAACACATTTATGGTTCTGTTTCCTCTATTTAAAAGGAAAAGAAGTGGTGGGAAGAAGAGAAATAAGTTATAGGCAAGTTTTAAATGTCCCTGTTGTTTGGAAATACTTCTTGTTTCTTGGCAGTGCACTCCCTATATCACTCTTAGTATCATGCAATCATATCATTTGTGTGATTCACTCAGAGATTTCACACCTCAGGTCACTGTTGCACTGTGAGAGTTCTGAGCAAAATTTGGAGATGGAGGAGGAGGTGACCTGTTGTTTTCCGTGGATCATTCTAACATGGGATGAGGCTTGTAACACTGGATGGACTTTCCATGTAGGCACCTATAGGTGCTGGCACCTGCAATCTAGTGAGTAATTAGATTAAAAATACATATGTTGCTGAAAGTGTGCAGAAGGGACAGAGGGATAGAGTCTGTATTGCCTTGATTGTAGATCGAAGAGGAAATTGCAGAGTTTGAGTTGTTTTATAGGAGAGAAAGGTGTAGAAGTAGATTCCTGTCTTTGGCTGTTTCCCAGTTTAGAAGACAATATTGGACTCCACTTTAATTTAGCTGACTATAGTTGCTCTAAAATGTTTGGCCCTTCTGTTTTTGGTATGTTCTCAAAGAAAGCCGTCTCTCATAGTAGATAGTATCCTGGATCCGCAAAAACGCACACTTGTGTTTTGTTTCCAAAACTCAAATAAAAGTATAAACATTCAGCTATTTTTTGAATAGTTTACTGTCAGTGTTGGCTTTGTTGACTTTTTTGGTTGGTTAGAATTTTGTTATAGCAGTTTGTTTTGGTTTTTTTTCTGTCAGTGTCTTTTAGAAGAAGTAACTTCACTGAGCTATTCTGTTACCTGGTAGAGGCTTGTGAGCTAAACCCTAGTTTCTATGTGGCTTGACTTTAAAAAGGCAGTGAGCAGACAAATTCTGAAGTATCAGCTGAGAACAGTCTTTTGTGTTTGAAGGCCTGTAGTGCTAGTGCTGAAATCCTAGTATCTCATTTGATTGCTCTTTGCATGGTGAAATGAGAGGAGAGCTAGCATCAAGGCATTCTGCCACAGGACTAAAGCAGAAGGTCTATTCCAAGAGCTACTGGCTCTTTTCACAGTATAAGGAAATTATTTGTCATCAGTTGTGTTTTTTAAAGCTTAGATCATTACTTACAGGTTCACAGATTCCCACATGCAACAGGCCATTCACCAAGCTGTTTTAGTAAGCTAAGGGAGAGCCTTTCACTCTTATCTACTCTGTTAAAGGGACAATAAACAGCAGTTAATCAGCAAATAAACTGCAATAATTTGCTTCTGATTTGTTTGGGTTTTTTGGAATCTTCAAGGCTATTGAGAGCTGGATAGCAGAAGTCAAGAGCTGGAGTTTGATGTGACTCTGACACTGCTAATAAGGATTAAACAGAGTGGAGTATCTGGGCAATTTTTCATGGGGAAAGAAGTTGATTTCCCATTCTCAGGCTGATATGTATCAGTGGAGGTAGATGACAGCTCTTAATTCAACATCTTGCCTTGGATTGATCCTCATGCTGCATTCATAGAAGTGACATCACTGAACCATTGTCAGCAACCTGTGCAGCTGCCATGTAATAGATGTACAGAAGCAGAAATACAAAAGTTGTAAGCATGTTCTTTTGGAGTGAAGTTGTTCCAATGATTCCTGTATCCAGTCCCACTGACTGACAGAGGACTTTGAAAAGTTTACAGCATTCTGGGTAGCATTCTGATCTGATACTGTCCCAGGACAGCTGCTTTAGAAAACTTTATGCTTTTGCCCTCATGTTTAACCTATTTCCTCTACCAAACCCAGAAAAGTGTTGTTACTACTGAATTCATAGCATTTAGGTTATGTTTGGCATAAAGAAGAGGTCAAAGCTTAGCCTTTGAATCCTCTTCGTTGAGACCAGCAATTTCCTTAATGATGTAAGGAACACTCCTGGGCAGATGTAATATGAAATGTGGCATAACTGTTTCCAGGGAAGTGGTGGAATCACCATTGCTGGAGGTATTTAAAAGACACCTAGATGTGGTGCTTCGGGACATAGTCTAGTGGTGGGTTTGGCAGTAGTAGGTTAATAGTTGGACTCAATGATCCTAGAGGTCTTTTCCAACCTCAATGAGTCTATGATTCTATAATATTTGTTTGCAAATATGTTTCCTTGGTGTAAATGCTGCTCATGTGAGTCTGATTTGAATGGTGTGCAACCAGAAACTAAACATGCTGAGCCACATTAGGACTATCTCTATAACATGAAAGTTACTTGTTGTTTGGGTTTTTTTAAGAAAAAAAAAAAAGGAACAAACTCTCCCCCAAAAACCCCTAAGCAACAGTGTTGTGCTCTACAGATTCAGGAATCTGGGGATACGTCAGTCATTCTAGAATTTCCACCATGTCACAAGGGGTCATTCAGCCACCCCTGTCTGGATTGATACTGTAGCATTGCTTCAAAAAGGCCATTGGGAGTAACAGAAAAGTGTTTTCTATTAGTGAATCATCTTTTACCAGTGCGTTTGATAATTCATAATTTTTTTATTTAATACATAAATAATATTTTTGATAATTCATAATTTTAAGTATCAACAAAGTTAAAAAATAGGCCTGGTTACATAGATCATGTCAGTATTTGTGTGCAAGATATTCCCTATATTTTCATTTAAATACTGGATATACTACATACTGGACTAATGATAGTTATGATTTACAGTGTAACTATACATTATTTGGCTCCTGCTGATTGTTCAGTCATAAATATGTTAATGCATAATTTGCATTTGTTGCACCATACTTAGAATTGCATTTATTAAACCCATGTTTCAAAGTTTCTCCTCCTACATGCCTGAAGAAGCCAAGAACATTTTCTCCCCTTGACATATAATTTGGCTTCTGGATTTTCAGGGAGAGATGAATGGGGGTATAGAAAAGGAATTGTAGGGTTTGGACAGGGATTGTTTGTAGTATTGGTAATTGGCCAAAACTGCACAAGTGCTCTGATAATCCTCCTGCTATTCATAAGTTTATCTAATACTTGACATGTTTATTCACCCATAGGTAAACTGTTCATCCTATTTGAAAACAGACAGGTATTTCTCTAGGACCAGACTGGCATAACCCAAAGGGATTCAAAACTTTTTTTTACCATGACTTTTTCCCATGTTCTGCCATATGATCCACTTCTAGTAATATCCAGGCAGTTTCACCTAAGTATGTCCTTACCATCACAGGATCTTACAATGCAGGAAAGTCCTTGATCTTCCCTGTAGTACTGTGATGGCACAGGCCTCATGATACGATTTTAATCTTCGTGTCTTTTAGACTGACTTATAAGGTTATAGGTTTCTGAATCTTTTTTGTGGCATGTCAACAGAATGATAAAACTGGATGCTCTTTGGACTAAAAGGAAAAAGCAAAAAACCCAGAAGGACTGCATAGGAATCAGGCTTGATAACCCTGGTTGTGCTTTGTGTCCAATGTTCCACTAGATTTAAACTAGCCATGCAAAGACACAAAACCTTTACAGCAGCTCAAGAAGATGGTGTTGGTCTAATCCAAATAGAAGTAGTGAAGGATGATAGAATGATGCGTGACAGTTTATAGCTGGACACCAAGCAGTGGCTAAGTTTGAGAAAGAGCTGGTCTCAGTTATTTTGGCATGATTTGGAGACAGAACCTGAAAATTGATTTCTCTTTTGGAAATTATTCTCTCTACTCTTCTGGGTTTTGAAAACATCAGACTTCTCTGCAGAAGACAAAACAAACCCCTAAAGGAGGTTTCTGGTTGTAGTAATGACAAGATTTACAGTGCTTGCCAATTTAGCTCTGTTTCCTGTTGTCTGCATGTGCCTTTTGGATGAAGGATAATAAAAATAAGGCCAAAAAAAGTTGAAAAAGGGAATGATGAATTTAATTGCTTTGCTCTTAAGAACCATGTTTGCTTTGAAATAAGCTGTAGATTGTTACAATAGAATTTATAAATTAAATAACATAGATTAATTTACCTTTTTTTATAAGTATTTTTTTATAAATTGCTGCAGTTAATCAGATTGTCTTAATAATCACCTCATTTCAAAATCTTCCAGCATTTTGGGAGTTAGAAATAAAGGAATGAAAAAGGAGTTCTTTATGTATTTAAAGTAGAGGTTTTGTAATATCTGAAATTAATATCTGAAAAACAAACAAAATAATCCTTTTTGTAAATTCCAATTCTGGTATAAGATTTCTTTGAAGTCACAGGAGTCACTATGAATGCCATACAAAATCCAATTTAGCAAAATAACATCTGTTTTTGGCTTAGGTATATTGCGCTTTTAATACAGAGTTTTACCTTTCTGATTCAGTGTGTACAAGGAGAAGCAGGTTACTTCAGCAGCTGAAATTGTTAATATAATTGGTCAAAGAGAACATTAGACAAATATATTTCACTATGCATTCCAAATGGCAGCACAATGGAGAAGTGTCATAGGGTTCCTGTAACTCCTATGCTGCACCTAGATGTGAAACCAGTTAAACAGAGGCTTTTAAGTCTCCCTGTTTACGCTTGTTTCTCTTTTAAATTACAATAAACTCTCCCTCCTGCTATTTGCTATTTGAACTGCTATTTGTTGCATTTGTGATCACAGAACATTTTGCTACTTATTCCTGTGCTGGTTTGTCCAAGTTTCTATTTTGTGACCATCACTCACCTGGGAGCTGAATCCATTAATATTCATCGAAAATATGAGTAAGGTCTAAGCTCTCTTTTTACTTTTCCTCATTCTGTAGGGTGTGAGGGGGGGAGAAGTAAAGGGGAAAAAAAAAAAGTGTTTGAGAGACAAAAAAGGTGTTTGAGAGACCTATTTAATGGCCCAGTTGATGTCCACTAGCACATCTTCTAGTGCCAGCATAAGACTGAGTGCAGAAGCATGTGACACGGTACATTCCCAGAAGATCACGCGCAGCTGCCTCTTCCAAAGGTAGTCACACTTAATGTGCAATTTGATGTGTGCAGTTTGGTTTTGACAACACAACAGTGCTTGGGGACCTCCCCATGCTAAGTGCAGAAACTTGTATCAAGCTCTTTGCTAACTCCGAGAATTCAGAAATAATAGTGTTTCACTTAGGAGTGGAGAGTTTTGAGGACACCTTGTGCTCTTTCACTTGTCTTGGCTCTGTGAAACTGCAGTTGGGCACACAGGATCAAATAGACAAATGACATTTTGGAAGAAAAAAATCCCAAAATTCTTATTTAGGTATTCAATAAGAAGGTAAGTAAAAATATCAGAGCCCTGGTCTCATATTCACTCTGGGGCTGATGCTGCCACATTTGCTGCTGTGTTCTGAATGATCCGGCTGGCTCAGGCATAAATTTAGATGTTGGTGCCTTAGGTACATCTCTGTTGTATTATTTTCCAACAATTAACTTTTCAAACACAAATTTTTAATGCAATGTTAGTAAAACATAAGTCAGAAAATGAAAACCAAAAAAAAACCAATCAACTTCAGCAGTTAACACTTACACTATATGGTACTAAATATTAATCTTCAATGAGTATGGCTCTGGCTCTGTGCAGCAGTTTTGTGGCTAGCTGGTATTTCTGTCTATCAGTAAAATATCTCACTCCAGTGACATAAATTCTTTTCACTTTTTTAGTTGTGTGTGTAAACATAGAAAAAGGGTAACTTTTGAGTGTGCACATTCAGAGTATACAAGACTTCTATACATTCATGCTTAAAGGCATGTAATGTTTTAATACATTTATGAGTAAATTATATTTTTTTATTCAGTTAAGCACAAACTAAAGCAGAAGAGATAGTCAGGTCTCATTTTATGATAATAGGCAAAACAAGGATTTATGTATTTATTTGTTTATTTATTCCTAGTGTATGGAGTTAAAAATAGTGGATTTTTAAAATAAAAGACCTAAGCAATTTGGCCAACATCATGTTTCCCCAGTAGACATCTATCTTTCTGTCTTACCAGAACTTAGTGCACAGCTCCTAGTTCCAGACAGGCAGAGATTATAGTACATTCCTCTACACTTCTTTCTGATATACAGAAAAAAACCACATATGTATAAGTAAAGCCAAATGGCTGAACATGAGTATCCATAAAATGTGTGAGTGAAATCCAGGTTCCACTGCAGCTTTTAATATTTTTCTTGCTATTTATCCTGCTAATGGTTGCATGTGAAAACTCTTGAAGTACTTATATTCATTCAGTTATTGACAACTGTATATCGTCAGTGCTCAGTGATTTAATTAATTCTTTTTAGCATTGCACATTCAGATCAGAACAACTGTATTAGGAATTCGGTTGGTAGAAACTGACTGCAGGTGAATAACTACTAAAACCTCGCTAGAGATGTAGTCATGGAAAATCTGGGGAGGAGGTTAGAAAGTGATGGGAGAAGAGAGTGTCACATCTTCATACGTTGAAGGAATCCAGTTTTTGGAAACACTCAAATACATATCTAATGAAAGCAATAATTGTGGAATCAGAAAATAGTTTGGGTTTCAAGAGACCTTCAAAGGCCATCTGGTCCATCCTTCTGCAGTGAGGTGTGACATCTTCAACTAGACAGAGTTGCTCAGAGCCCTATCCAACCTGACCATGAATGTTTCCATGGCATCCACCACATCTTTGGGCAACCTGTGCCGTTGTTTTACCACTCTCACTGTAAAAATAACTCCTTATATCTAACCTAAGTCTATACTATTTTAGTTTATAGAATCACAGAATATGCTGAGTTGGAAATGACCGACAAGAATCGTGTCCAACTCTTAGCCCTGTACAGGACCATCCTCGAGAGTCACTAAAATCATTACCATTTGTTCCATCGCTACAGATCTTGTTAAAAAGTTTGTCCCTGTCTTTCTTACTAGCCCACATTAAAGGCCCTAGTCAGTTTTCCCTGGTGCCTTCTGTTCTCCAGGCTGGACAACTCCAGCTCTCCCAGGCTGTCCTCACAGGAGGTGTTCTAGCCCTCTGATCATCTTTGTGAGCTTCCTCCAGACTCACTCCAACAGGTCCATGTCTTTTCTGTGCTGAGGGTGGTGGAGGTGGGCTCAGTAATCCAGTTGCAATTTCATGAGCGTGGAGTACAGGGGAGAGACTCACCTCATTTGTCATGCTGGTCATACTTGGAATCATAAAATTATAGAATATCCTGAATTGGAAAGGACTCACAAGGATCACTGAGTCCAACTCCTGGCCCTGCATGGGACCACCCCAAGAATCACACCATGTACCTGAGAACATTGTTCAAATGCGTCTTGAACTCTGGCAGACTTAATGTCATGACTGCTTCCCTGAGAAGCCTGTTCCAGGGCCCAACCATCCTTTGGGTGATGAACCTCTTCCTAAATGTCCCCCTTCATGCAGTTCCCTTGTGTCCTGTCACTGGTGATTAGAGAGAAGAGGTCAGCGCCTGACCCTCCACTTCCCTCATGAGATGTTTTCTCATTCTCCTCCAGGTTGAACAAACCAAGTGAGTTCAGCCTCCTACAGCTTCTCCTCTGGGCCCTTCACCAACCTTATAGCCCATCTTTTGACACTCCCTAATAGCTTCTTTTGATGCGGTCCAGGATACAATTGTTTTTCTGGGCTGCAAAGGTGCCTTTCATCTCCAGGTCCTTGTTGGCAGGGCTGGTTCTAATCCATTTCATCCCCTAGACTGTATATTGATATCAGGGGTTGCCCTGACCCGGGTACAGGACTTTGAACTAGGCCTTTTTTGAACTTCATGAAACTCCCATGGGCCTGTTGGGCATTTCTGCAAAAAACCTGATCTATAGCATTTACAATAACTGTGAAAAAATTTAAAGGTTTCTATAATTATTATTACAATTCTTAATAATTATTATTTGATTATTTTTAAAGACATGAAACCCTACAGATGTATGAAGAGGGACGCCATCAGTTTCTTGCAGCTTAATGTAACTGCAGCAAACTTTTTCTGTGATGTACCACATGTAGAACTACTACACATAATAAGCAGAGTCATGGTATACTGTGGTTGCCTCTGGGGCAGTTATTAGCATGCTCAGCCACTACATGTATAAAATTAGAAGCAATCTGATCACTTGTGCAGGCATAAATTGCAAAAATACTGTCTTTTGTAGTTCTTTATTTCTTCAAGTTGTCATGGCAGTATTCTCAGTGGAACTTCTCATTTCACTAAGATGCATTGAAGTCTATATAGTCAGCACAAACCTGGAATTCACACTTTTAAATAATTCGTGCTGAAAATTAAGGTTATCACTCCTAGTTATTTTGGTTTTAAGCATTGGTTGCTGTCTCTCAGCTAAACTAATTAATGTACCAAGAAATAAAACATCATGTTAATGATATGGAGAATACAGAAAGGATTGAATCAGCTCCTTGGAGTGAATGAAAATGCAGAATTGAAGAAATATTTTGCTGAATGGACAAAACCTAAAAATCCTGTCAGATTCATAATTCTTAGGACCTTGTATCTTCTGATGGTAGACCTTGTCACATCTAACCAAAAGGCTGCCTTTTGCTTATTTTATGTAATGTCCTTTCAAAACGTATGTTGGTACTGGAGAAATTTAGTAACTGTTTTCCTTCTCACCATTGCTCCTTTCTTCTTTTTGAAAAGGCCCACTACTTCTACTTTTTTTTTTTTCCATAACTCATCTATATTTTTGAATGGATGCCAAAACAGTAGTGAAATTACTGGGTTTATCTGTATGCTCTTTGTCTTATTTCCAGATGGAAGTCTTTTTTTCTTGCGGTTCACTTGCCAGCATTTGTCCTCAGGTGATAATAACTTTAATGTATTTTCTGACAGTTTCTATTTCATCATCTTACCTCTTGCATTTGAAGGTTCAACAACTCTGTAAAACCAGCAAAATGCAAAAGGGAACAGAAATGCCACAGCAGAAACATTTGGTGGCAAGAGGATGAGGGGTAAAGGAGTTAGGTTTTGGTTTTATTAGTAGTAAAAGAAATACTAGAACTACAAAGATGCAGGAAATTCTTTTTGCAATCTGAAATTGGTGTTCAACAAACAACCAGGGGCAGAAGAGGTGATGAAAGGAAAATTGATTTTGTTTGTTTTTTCCGGATGTCACTTACTGCCTGATGTCTTGACATTTCTTAAAGCCCCTCAGAAAGAACAGCTATAAGATTCTTTTGTTCTCTGATACATTTGTGAATTAGGTCAATGTTCATTTCATTTCAGACTGGAAAGGCTGAGGCAGGAAGGTTAATAAACATTTGTTGTGGACTGTACACAGAACAGAGAGAGACTTAAATTTTCAACCCCTTATCATAGCTTAGTCCTGTAGGGAACGGCTGGAGTGAACCTACTTGCACTGTTTGTTGAAGGAGTGTAGTTTTATCCAGTTTATTCTGGTTTTGGTTAACTTACCTGTATGGGAGGATATCTGGAATCTGTTCTGTTGGACCTTTAAGGGTCTTTGCTGCTTGTGGCCACCACTGAGATGCAGCATCAAGCTCAGTCCCCTTCCTGGACATCTCAGGAACTTCCTGGATCCATGAGCGTGTATATGTTGATAGGATTTCCGAATTTTTTATATTAGTGGTTCTTCATGTTAGCGAAGAAAGATGCAGCGTGGCGTGAGTTCTTTGTGGAAGTGGGTCAGTTTACATCAGCTCCTTCAGGCTATGAGAGACCACAGCTACAGGAAGGGTTGTACTCTTGGGGAGATGCACATATTGACTTGGAGGTACAAAGCAATTACTTAACCAGCACTACTTCAAGTTCTTCCAGCAATACAATATGGTTGTTTCAGCAGTTTGAGCTGACCTCATGGCTGGGGTGTGGTACTGAGCTGAACAATGCAGTTTAACCAGTTCTTGTACTACTAAATTGGTACACTTGGAGTGAGAGGAGAAAATATAAGAATGAAGCAATGGCAAAAACATTAAACATAGTTGAAACTTCTTAAGCAATACTTTTCTTCAGGAACTTCTCAAAACCAGAATTTCAGTAAGAAGCCACTGTTGGTGGATCATAGTCCAGCAGAATGCTTAACACTGTTCCCTAAGCATCTTGATACACTCTGTGTTGGTGGAACTTTATATTACTGGCAGTACTTTGACTGCTGAAATCAACCCAAAAGTTAAGTACCCTTTTGAACTACAAAAGTAGTGGTCTAACTTACAATTGTTTTGTTGTGTTTTGTTTTTATTTTAATTCATGCTATTGTTTTTTCCGTTTCTATGTAAAAATAAAGAAAAATAAGAAAAAACTTTTAAAAATGTAAATTACCAGGATTTAAAAAAAAAAAATTAATATTATTTCAAAGTTGAATATATCAAATGCACTGGAAATGCTACTCCTGTATGTGTTTATAATTTTAAATTTATCTTGAAACCACAGTAACAAAAATGAAAGACAAGAGAAGGAAACAAAATTACGCTGTTGTAGATATCTTGCACTCAGATTCAACTCAACAAAGAGGTCTAAAGTCCACAAAAGTAAAATCTAATTGCTGCAATGACCGGTCTTTAACTATTACAGCACTACTGGGAAAAGTTAGTGAAACAGGAATTCAGTTGATCTCAAAGTATTATACTTTGAGATAATACAAAGTAATACAAAGTATTCCTACCTCTGATTATGAGATGCGAAAGTTCAGATGTTATGATGCAGGAGTTTTGGGCTGGACTTAACAATTACTATAATATTCTTACTTCCCTTTGATTGAAAGTTCAATAAGAATAACTATCAAAGTCCTTCAGACTTAAACAGCGCACATATTTCTGCAACCATAAGTAAATAAACCTGCATGTAAAATTGCATGGCTATATTGTACTTAGTTTTCTAACGTTAAGTATTTCCCAAATGAACTACTCAGATAACTCTCTCAGTTATTCCTAATGTTTCAGAGGTTTATTGGCAAAACTCCAATTAAGCTTTATAGAAGCTGTTCTCTACTTAAGTTTATTTTAAAAATTAAACAAATTAATGTTTCATAGGAAGGCAGTAATCCAGTTGGAAAGGTTTAAAAAGGTGAGGTACAGTTAAGCAATTTGTAAAATTTTCTGTGGAGTCATAGTGGGCTATTTCCAGCTGATCTGTTAAATCAACCTCTAAGAAGTCACCTTACTGGTTGAATTATTTAACATTTACTTGATTGACAGCATTACTTGTTTTCATAAAGAAAAATATGTGTTATAAGTGGCATTATATGTATTAGTCATAAAGGAATTCTATTGTTCCTATAAAATTGGGAGAGTTGTGTCTTTGTGTATAAACAATATGAGCTTTTATATGTGGTTGCATTAGCTTTTGTGATACTTTGATATTTATTCAATATGAGTTCTTTATTAATGCTTTGTTATCACTGTCTTCACCTGAGGCATTACATGTCTGTAGTGGTTTTACAGATACTGGAAAATCTTTAGGTATTCCATAAGATAATTTTTTTTTAAATATGATGCAAAGTCTCCTAAAAGGTGCTTTAATTGAAGGACGGATAGATCAAGTTGTGGTGAGTTGGCCCCAGGTGGCAGCACCGACACAACTGCTCTCTCACTGCCCCTATAGCAGGGAGAAAATCTGAAGAACAGGAGGGACAAAGTGGATGAACTAAAATCTCCTGCTCTGGTCTTGTTCTTCCCTCATTCTCTCCTCCTTAGCATCTGCTGTCCTTTATTCAATGTATTTTCACAGAGGTGCCACCAGCTTGGCTGAAGGGCTCAGCTGTGTCTGTCATGGTCCATTTGGTCCTCTAAAACTTACAGGACAAGGTAGTCTGTAAATTAAACTTGATTTTATGAGGGCAGTAAGAAATACAACAAAAACTAGCTGCAGCCATTTTCACAGTAAGTGATTGCTTTTATGTCCTAAAAGATAATGGTTTAAACATTGGATATTCAAATAGATGGATTGGCTAATTATTTATGCTCTCACTTTCAAGTCTTCCACTTGTCTGAGAAGCAAATGAGACTGATCATGTGGATGCAAGGAAACTATAGTAAGTAGTTCATTATCTATAGGGGCTACAAAAGAGCTGGAGAGGGACTTTTTACAATGGTATGTACTGACAGGACAAGGGGTAATTAGTTTAAACTGAAAGAGAGGAGGTTTAAAACAGATATGAGGGACAAATCCTTCTCTGTGAGGATGGTTAGGCACTGAAACAGGTTGTCCAGAGTTGTGGATGCCCCATCCCTGGGGGTGTTAAGGTCAGGTTGAATCAAGCCCTGAGCAACCTAGCGTGGTGGTAGGGGTCCCATGGAAGGGAGTTGGAATTACATGATCTTTAAGGTTCCTTCCAACCCAAACCATTCTATGAGTTGATACAAACAACTGTACTGGGTAAAACCAAAGGCCTATTAAAGCTATTACACCAAATAGTGTGCTGAGTGTAATGGATGGACTTTTAAGGAAAAGCAACCTGCTCCTGGGTGTATATAGTTCACATATTTCTGAATTGTCACTAAATGAACATGTTCATTTGGTCAAATAACATTTTCAGAAATATGCTTTGCAGGGGTAGTTAATTTTAGTTAATATTAAAGTAATGTGGTAGTTTTCTGTAGGCCTTCCCTAGAAACTGGGATACAAAACTGAGGAAGTATTCCATATCATTCCCTTACGTAATCAGGTGTATAAAGACAGGAGGGAG
>VXAU01000121.1:57613-87649 GCA_013399695.1 Formicarius rufipectus
TATATAAGATATCTATAAATATATATATATATTCCTTTACTAATTTTGCCTTTTACTAGTTTTTTTTCCTTTTGTCGGGAGTGGGGTGGGGAGAGCTAGCCGGCACATAGCTGTGTTTGGCGGGGAGCTTAGCAAACCCGACACAAGTATTTTTATAACATTTAAATTAGTGTAAATGTGCTGGTTTAAAGGTAAACTGGCAGGAGAAATGAACCCAACTCAGAAAGAGATTACAAGTCAGAATTACAGGTTAATAGAAAGATCACAATAATTACAATGATGCAGAGGAAAAATCCATTCGACCCACAGAACCCAACATACAGCCCAGCACCATGGGTTGGACAGAACGGAGCTCCCCAACCCCTGTGCTGAGCACGTTGTGGGCCCCCTGAGTGCAGAATAAAAGAAAAGGAAAACGTGTTGGTGAGGGTGATGGTCGAGAGTGGCAGTCACAGTCCTGTTGAGATTTTGGTCCTCCTCTGGATCTGACATGTGGTACCAGAAGTCCCCAAACCCCAAGATTATCCATGCGCAGGTTCAGATGGGAATGCCCAGTACCTCAGTGAGGGTGAGGAGTCTTACAATGGTGGGCGATTTACTCTGTGAGTCATAACATATTTTGGCATCTCTGATGGCCCATTAGCAAACATGACCCCTCAGGTGGGTGTGAAGGTGCTAATGGCTCCCCTGAGGGGAATTATCCCACCTGAGTCATTGGTGTGAAGACGGGAAATCTTCCTATATTACAGAGTCTTTAAGCACCCAGCTTGTAGCCTGAGGGGTCAGATGTGCAGCTGCTGCCAATGATCTGCTGTTAGCAGTTAATGAGAAATTACACAGAGGGTGTAGGATACACAGCCCTGGCCACACACACACAGTGACAAACTGGTCCTGGCTACTACAACCAAGACAGTAGGATTTTCTCATCAACCAGTAGGTGCAGGGGTGGAGGGGAGGAGTGGCACTCAATTTTCCTTTCTTAATATATACTCTGCAAAACTGCATGGGCTTTGTTGCAGAGTCTTCTTTGGGTCTTTTCATAAATTGGTTTTCTAGGGGGAAAAAAATGCAGTTTTTACCCTAGGCTGCATACCTTTTCTCCTCTGAAAATTTTTATATCAGCTATTTAAAAGAATCTGCTCATCAAATTGTATTTATGCTGCCTTGTGTTTTATGACTTTCACCTTTTTTTGAAATATTTTCTAAACTAAGCAAATCTGTAAGATTTTTTTTAATGCTTTGTCTTTATTTTCTTGTTTTTAATCAGTATTTTCTAAATTTTGCTTGATTTATCAAGTATTTTGATTCTTCTGACATTGTTTTTCAGTTTAGTTTGGCCATGAATATTTGGAGCCCTAAAATGAACTGTTACTAGGAGACAAAAAAGTTTAATGCACAGGAAATTACATACTTTTAAAGGACACTTGTTTCCTTGTCCCTTGTATTAGGAGTTTTCAATCTTCTCTCACCTCTTCCCCCACTCCACAAATAATTACATTCCACTTCATTTGGACATCTGTTTTTATGAGAAGGTGAGGAACTGGGGGATATGAAGGTTGTTACTTCCAGCATTTCATCCTTCATACTCAATATTTCCATTTCATCGTGACTCCCTAGGAACTCTGACAGTCAGATTTGCTTTAGAGCTTCTTTAGCAAAAGTTGACATCAAGTTCCAGAGAAGATGTGTAATGTCAGTTTTTGTGTGACTTTTCTGATCAGACAGCCTACATATATATAATGTTATACCTTCCTCCCCAAAAGACATTGTCACTGAAATCCTGACCATATTGAAATCTTCAGGATTTCTGTGGTCTCTGGATTTTCCCATTGGCTAAAACAGACATGTCTTTCCTCTGAAGAATGTAAGCCCTTCAGTTTCCACAGTAACACCCATAAGTGTGAACCTGAACAGGTGAAGGGAGCTCTTAGCTGTACTTTGGAAATGGAAGCTGGAATTGCATCTTTTAGGAGAGACAAGAAATAGTCCATCAGCTATCCAGTGGTTATTGGGTTAGTTTTCTAGGATCTAGTCACATTAAACAAATCCTTTTAGGTTGATCTTATGGTTTGTCAGCAGAAGTCCTTGCTACACTTTTTCTTGCATCAATTCTGTATTCAGTTCCTTTCAAAATTTTCTCCTTTTCATGGAAATATTTTGGCTGTGACTTTAAGGGGATCTGAGGTTTGTGTGCTCCCTGCCTTAGAATATAAATATAGAGAGGTCTCCTGAGTTCCACTGAGGAAAACAAGCTGTGAACAGTTTAATTCAAAGTAACACAAAGGGAACACTTTAATTTTTACATATATATTTTCACTTCTGAATAGTGGAACACAATCTAGTTAGGCAGTTGCACGATTGTCCCAAAGTGAAACAGCTGTCTCGGCTCTAATCTTGCCCTCCTATTCTGCCAATGAGGCTTTTTGATTAACTTTTTATTCTTAGGATAGCAATTTGTACCAAGGATCTAATTAGAACTTTATATAACACAGCCAAGGTCCTCCTTTTGCAAGTCTGTCTTACCTCAGTCCTGCTAAGCTTTCAGCTTTCAGTATGGAGCATTCTGAAATATCTGATATTTCAAGCTATCTCCTCTGGTTGAAAACAATTTCATCTATTGAGAATCGGGAACAGGGTTCATTTGATTCTTTTGTCCCGGTAAGGAAAACTGTAACATATCTCTAAAATAAGGCATGTTGTCAAAATTTAAATTCTGAGAGTTAGGCTTTTTCTGGGGAGGATGGACGGGGGAGAATGGCTTAAACTGAATTCTGTTGATCTAAACGAACTCAGACCTCTGACCATAGCACTTCTGTGTTTCTTTCTGATGCAAGGATGAGTGGTAAAGAACTGTCTTCTATAAAAGCTGGGGATTCTGGGGAGAGAATGTATAGTTCTATGCATATGGAGTTAAAAAAATATTGACAGTACTTCATCAGTACTTTAATGATCTAGGAAAGACAGAGCTACATTGCATGTAATTCTTATTTCCTGAAAAAATTATAATTGAGATATAGCATTTGAATAAAGGAGTATTTATCTACGGTCTACAATAATATAAATTGAACATATGGGTGCTTATCACCAAATGACATACAGCAATATGGTATTTTATATTGTGTATAAGATAAAACAATTAAGTGCAATGATCTCTTCTATGTTTACCTCAATATGTTACTAATTTTAATTCCAAATATTTTGAAAAAAACCCATTATATTAGTGTCATGTGCATTGGAAATACTTTACTAATAGATGCAGAGTGATGTTTCTAGTGACCTGGTTAGGTAAGCCAGGTAGAATGTGCTGGAAAGGAAAGAAGAGAGTATCATTCTTTCTTCCACATGTCTTCATTTCATGTGAAATATAAATGTAATGGAGTATTTTTAAATGAAAATGTGCTAATGTTGTACAAAAGAGACACATGTCTGAACTGTTAAGTATGTCATCAACAATCTGAAGAATTATTCAGTTCTAACTGTATCAGCTAGTAAGTGAGCAAAAGTGTCTTCAATACCAGATGGGCTGATAGCAAAAATGCTTGGCCTCTGTTTGTGTGTGAGTAGAGAGCTTATACTGTAATCGAAGACGTTTCAAAATGTGTCACAAAGCATATAGTAGCATGTGAAGGATGGGCTGACTTTAACTTTGGAGTCTCTTGATTTCTCCTTGTTACGGCTGCCCTAAAAAACCTTGTGCCTCCCACAGATTCTGTGTTCTTCTTGCTGTAATATTTTCTATGTCATTTTTCTCCCATTCCTCTGAAGCACACGATGTTCCCATTTCTTGTCCTCCCAGCCAAACATTTATTTAGTATCAGGGTCAGGTCTGCAGTGGGGTTTTTATATGTTAGTACTCAGAATTGGTGCACCTGCCTGTGAAGTTGGTTAGCTTTTGGAAAGGACCATCACATTAGGTGTTAATTTTTCCCAGACGTCCTATGGCGAAAGTCAGGATTTACAACAGGCTGAGAATGGTAAATGTGATATTTCTGGCAGGCATCATGATTTACTGGAGGAGTGGGATGTTTTCATTGGGAGGGTGGGATTGGTGCCTAAAATATAGGGTAGGAGGAGACTGGATCTGTCCAGAGGGTTCTGGGGAGAGGCTGCCTCATGTCTGAATGTCAGTTTCTTGGGATAGATGTTGAATTTTTTGGTTTAGAGGTTGAAACACTGTCATACAGGAGCAAGAGAAATCTGAGTTCCTTAAGCTGTCTATTTTTAGAACTGTGCTCTTTGATTCCTATATTCTACCTACATCCTGCTGTAAGCAAACAGCTCCGTTTGTGTTCCTAAATATTATGCTTAGTCCTTTTCCAGGTGTTCTTCTTAGCACTTCATGTATAGTGCATAACTTTCACTGTTTTCTTTGTCATGAAATGTTTTCTTTTTCCCTCCTAACAGTAATCAAAGCTTATTTCTGTAAGTCTTTTCCTGGAGCTTTTCCATTTAAAAAGGAAAAACAATTTACCATCAAATAGGAGACAGAGGACATATCCAGGAATTACTTATTATTGTTATTGCTATTATTACTATAGGAAGAGGTTGCCTGGATGTTATGAACTGTTTAATGTTCCAGTGTTTTGGGGGATGATGTTAAATTCATGAAGGGTTGTTGTGACATTTGAAGTTCCCCTAATTGATTTGCAAACCCATCTTCTCAGTCTTGGCAGATCAGTTTTGACAGTTTTTACTGTGATTGTTGCATCTATTGTTTGATACAGTGACAGGTCAGTGTTGCCTTATGTACAGGAAGGTTGTTTTATTTTGTAGGATAAGTGGCTTTTAATTATACACATTCCCACGGCAAATCCAGAGAGAACAGAGCTTTCCTCGTCCTGTTAAGATCACTGTTAATTGTACAAATAGCAGCATCCTAAATGTTTGTATTTTACAAAGCAGAAAATGTGTTTATATCAGTAACTAAAAGGTATCTTATAATCTACAGTCATATTCCAGTGTAGTGTCTTGTGTTACTTTTTTTGCCTGTCATGAGAAAAAGGGCCATGTCACTTGCTTAGTCTAAGTTTCTACAAAGAGCTTTAGGCATCAAGGCTTCGATGTCTCCTCTAGAGAGACTATACTGTCGTTTGTTGAATTTGCCACACAGTTGTATCTGTGTATAAAGTCTGCTTGGTTCCCCTTGGCATGAAACTGAAAAATATTCCCATGTTTAAAATAGCAAAATATTTGTTGAAAAACAGGCAAGTATAATTCTCCTGGTATTAACTGGTTTTCAGAATCATTCATAGCATCAAAGATTATTTTTTTTTACATTTCTTCCTTTTGCTTTTAGTCCAGCTTCTGAAGTCTGTCTTTTTAGTATTGATACACCTATTTGCACCTACAGTCTAATTTCTTTTGCGTTCATAAGGATGCTCTTTCCTTGATTATTTCTTGGGAGGAATTGCCTTCATTTTTTCCAGGCCTATAATTTTGATTTAAGTATGGTGCATTTTTAAGGTACTGTACAACTTATTTGAAGGACTGTTGTTGCTGCAGTCATTTAGATTGTGTTTCTCAGACTTATAACCCCTGACACTTTATTTAAACTATGGCATACAGAGCTCCTTTTGTGGCACTTAATTCTCAAGTTCAGTCCCTTCATGTGGATTGATTAGTCTCCAAACCTGTGGTGCCATGTTGCATTGATTTTATATTTTGAATTTTTTTGCTTAATGCTATTCCTATGAATTCAGAGGTCAACAGCAATGTATTTTATTAGACTGTATTTTAGGAGAAGAGGGTGTAGCTTTCCTTCTCCATTGAAAGCTTCTCTTTACAGAGGATATATAAGGATATATATAAAAGAATCATCAGTTGCTACTATATGTGTTTCTATTTTTACATGGTAACTTTCCTTGTGACTGAAGGACTGCTTCCCCTTGCTTTTTGTTGAGAGACTTTATTATGGCCTTGCAGTACTTGAAGAGGTCTTAGAAGAAAGATGGGCACAGACTTTTGATCAGAGCCTGTTGTGACAGGACAAGGACTAATGGTTTTTAATTAAAAGATGATTGATTTAGATTAGATAGAAGAAAGAAGTTTTTCACAATGATAATGATAAAATACTGGCACAGGTTGCTCAGAGAAGTGGTAGATGCCCCATCCCTGAAAACATTCAAGGTCAGGTTGGATGGAGCTCTGAGTGACCTGATCTAGTTGAAGATGATCCTGCTCATCACAGTGGGCTTGGACTTGATGAGCTGTATAGGTCCATTCTAACTCAGACTGTTCCATGATTTTATGTTTTGTTGTTTCTGCTACATTCATCTTAGAGCAAGGCAGTTTTCTTAGCTTGTGCTCATTGTCATACGGGCACAGTCACAAGTCTGATGCTCACTTCAAAGCCAGCTCAAGTGAGTTCATGTCTGCACAGGATACAGTGTATTCAACGTTTTCTTTTATAACCAAAGACCTCGTTCTTTTGCTTTCTTCTGCTGTTTCAGTCTCACTTCCATGGAGATGATTTGTAGATTATCTGAAAAAAGGATGAATAAATAAAAGATACTGTACAAATATCTGTTCTACTGTGAAATTTCAGAATAATAGATGTATTGAAGGCAAAGCAGACTTAGGGAATTTAACTTTCCTGCCTATTTACATAAACACTCAATTATTGAATTTGGTATTGAGAAACAAAGCAGCCCACTGCTCCCAAACCCTTGCTGTTTCAGTCTAGTGGAACAGAAGTAAGGCAGGAGAGACATGAGATTCATGCCTAGTAGGGCATACTCCTTAAATAAGACACTTGAATGTAACAGGGTAAGGAAGAACAAGGTACAAAGTCTAGGAATTGGACTGACTTTTTTTTTTTTTTTTCTCTGCTCAAATTTTTAAACTATGATCAAAATCGGTCCTGGAAACAAAAAGAAAATGGCATGTGTATATTTCCACCATCTATCCTAAAACAAGATTGCATCATCCTAAAACCATCATTCCCTTTGATCAGTAACAGCCTCATGGCATTATAAAGGTTCAAGAAGAGAGCCCTGGCTAAACTTGGCAGCCTGTGATGTTCCCACTGGGTGCTATGGCCTGTAAAATTACAGAAAAAGTGGCAGTTCTTGTCATGTGCTCTTCTGCAAGTCACCCACAGAGCACCCAGTCTCTTAATGAGATGGACATCAGTAAGAAAACTACAATTTAAAAACGATTGGCAAACCCTGTAGTAAAGTACCAGATAGTTGTAATTTATGTAACAGAGTATGTCCATTGAGAAATGCATTTTATGTTACATGAGGCTAAACCATGTAAAGCAGCCGATTGCCCCTGAGCCCGGGGTCTCTTCACATATGGATGTTTCTTATCTTTTGAGCTGATGTACTGTGGGTGCAGTGATCCCGCAGTGATTTAGGGTTTGAAACAAGCTGTCAGCAAGTGATATATTTGGAATTATATTGTTAATCATGTAATGATTCTGGGACATAAAGGGACACTTTGGGACATCAATTAAAATTGTTCCAGAAGACATTAGATTAGAAGCTTACTTCCACTGACATAAAAATCAAAACATTGTTTGTTCCAGCACAGACCAACTTGAGTTTATTGCAGATACTCAAAATCAAGTTTATTTTGTCAAGTTTTGCCTATATAGTTAAATAAATATTCATTCAGGTAAAGCATTTGGCAAAATAACTTTTCCCCTATATATACCTAGCCAACATGCATGAGTTACTTTGATGCATTTTATGGATCACACAACAATTCCCAGTTGTTCTTGTGGCACTTCAGTGCTGAAACAAGATCGATGGTGATTTTGCTATTTGTGCTTTTAGAATCTTTCTAAAACTCTAAGTGGCATTCTTCTGTATTTCTTATTCTTTTCTCTCTATGGAGATTTTTAGCAGCAGCACCAGTAGGCTATCTTGTCTTTTGTTTGTGCCAAGCAGCACTCTTTGGCACTGATTCCATTCTTTTTGGGCTGCTGTATACAGTGCTCCACGTAATGGATTAGTTCCTGACAGCAGGTGTTTCATTCTTTGAAATTTATGTTCCGGTAAACCTCTTGAACAGATCCTGAATTCTGTTAAAGTAATTCCCCTATTTCACATTTAGTTTTGCATTCTCTTTTTCTTATTCCCTTCATCTGCTTTGTAAATCTTAGTCTACTTGCATCTGTGTTTTTGAAGCTGATCATAAAGCCCGCCCCCCGCTCCAGAAATAAATGTTACATTCAAACCAGGTATTTCAGGATGTAAAAAAATAACAGAGTAAGATACTGGGTAATTCTTTGTAAGCTTGCTGTACCATGATTTTAAAAATAAAAAGTTATATGGTGGGCAAATCGGCCTTCACTTTTGAAGAGAAAGGAGGGAGAGCCAAATATGAGAAAATACCATAATTAAGGTTGCAGGTACATTCCAGATCCAGCCCTTCCATTGTTTTTGTTGGGATCACACATGCATTTGTTTTCCTTCTGGCCTCACTCAGCATTTGGAGAAAGTGTTACCATATTTTTAGATATGGCTTAGTTGTGAGCTTGGCAGTGGTGGGTTAAGGTTTGGACTTGATGACCTTAGAGATCTCTTCCAACCTAAATGATTCTGTGAGTCTATGTAAGAATGGCTGTACATTTGCTTTGCATTTGCTTTTCTCTCACTGGAGAGCATGCAGTTGGGATAAACAGAATCACAAAGTATTCTGTTGGAAAGTACCCACAAGAATCAGAGTCTAACCCTTAGCCCTGCACTGGACCAGTCCCAAGAGTGACACCATATGCCTGAGAGTATTATCCAAACTCTTCTTGAACTCTGTCAGCCTTGGTGCTGTGACCACTTCCCTGGGGAACCTGTTCCAGTGCCCAATCACTGTCTGGGTGACGATCCTCTGTCTAATATCCAACCTAAACCTCCCCTGACATCTTCAGGTCATTCCCTTGGGTCCTGTCATAGGTCAGTCAGAGAAGAGATCAGTGCCTGCCCCTCCTCTTCCCCTCATGAGGAAGATGTAACTGCAATGAGGTCTCCCCTCAGTTTCCTCTTCTCCAGCCTGAAGAGACCAAGTGCCCTCAACCACCCCTAATGCGTCTTCCCCTCAAGGCACTTCACTGTCTTTGTTGCCCTCCTTTGCACATTAATGTGTATATGCTTATAGATATCTATCTGTATATATACATAGGTACTTGCCACTTAGTTATGATCATTTGTAGAAGTTTAAAAGCCAGTTGGAGAGAAAGACTGCTTTTAAAAAGATATAAGAAGTAGTCTACACTCATGAGTAATGCAACAAATTAGTGTGCTATCAGGTTAAAAGAACTTGATACATATTTGAGATCATGTATTGATAGGACAGTGGACATCAGAGTAGAGATCTGAGCTAGATCTGTGTAGTAAATGAGTGTTATGGCCCATTCACTTTCAAAAGACCAAGAACATATGTTGAAGCGGTATCTGCAAACACAGGATTTATGCCTAGATTTCTGATCAAAGCTCGAGCACTGGTGTAAGACACTGCATCAGTTTCTTCTGTGAGTCAGTAGAGATGTGATAACTCTGTGTCAGTCTTAGTATGGCACTTGGCATCCTAGAATGAGACAGATGGATCACAGATAGGAAGGTTATCATCTCAAATTTTAAGGTGTAATAACATTTAGTTGAATATTATCACCTCTGGAAGTTCCAACATACCATAGTTATCCCTTATTCCCTATAGAGCTTTTCCCACTGATATTTCTGTGTCCTTGGCTGAATCTTAAATATGGGACAAAAGTTGCCTACTATGTTAGTCATTGCTGGTTCAAATTGCAAACTGGTAAGATCATAACGGGAAATTCCAACAACTGTGAAGTAGATGGTTTCTTGCCATTCCCTCTGATAGCCTGTAGATCAACACAGGAATGCTAGGTTTTCATTGTCAATTTTTTAATTTTTTTTTTAATAATGCCAGTTAATACAATTTTAAATAGGAAATTATTCCTACAGATAAAATGAAAACCAATCTAAAACCCCAAGTCTGAAAATAAAGCCACTTTCATTCAAAGGTGCAATTTAAGTTTAAATTAAATGGCTTTATATGAGATTGCATTATATATATATAGGGAATGGTCTTGAGGATTTCTTGAGGCATTTTTCTTCTGTTCTTGGCAACTGCTGCTTTTGACTTCTGATTTATGTCTGTAAGTAGAGGTAGAACTGTTTGGTGAAAAGTCATTCTTTAGATGTTCAAAGAGGTTCCTTATCTTTTACATTTTCTGATTAATAGCAAGGAAATAACTTTTTATCCTTCTTAGTCTTACATTTTGTAGTTCATTGGTAAATATGACAAAAGGTTCTGTGTGCTCTGTGATCTTGAGGTCTCATAGCATGCCAGAGAATTACTGTTTTGATATCTCCATTGTCATTTAATCTTTCCTGCCATTGTGTGTAAATGTAAATCTACTTCTTGCAATTGTGAAAGAAAACTCTTGAAAATACAAAATGAATTTAAACTAATTCCACATTACTTTTTTAAGGCTTTAAACAGTCTGATACTATATATATATGTATGAGAAATGCAGCATGTCCTATTCCTGTACAAATATAGAGACTGCTTCACTTTGTATTATTAAAACACAAAATGCTAACATTTTGAAGTGAAATAGAACTGCAAATGTATAGTCCAGTGAGTGTTTTAGAATTTGGGCTGGTTGCCTGGAAAGGTAAGCCATTAACTCTGATGTGCAGTCCACAGAGTCCATTGTTTGTAAAAGACGGCTGTAAGCCACTGACAATTCAACCTTCTTTTAAATTGGTAGTACGTGTGCTGTTGTATTACTTTAGATTTTACCACCTCTTTGAGTTTACTTAAATGTAATTATGTAAGTAATGATAGTGATTCCTTAACAGGAAAACAAGCAATATATGGTTCTGAGTCAAATGTCCTAACATCCTCATGTTGCACCAGGGGAGGTTTAGATTGGATATTAAGAAAAATTTCTTATTGAAGGGTGGTCAAACATTGGAACTGGCTTCTCAGAGAAGTGGTTTAATCACTGTCCATGGAAGTGTTCAATAAACAGGTAGATGGGGTGCTAAGGGACATGGTTTAGTGGTAGACCTGGCAGTGTTGGGTTAATGGCTGAACTCAATCGTAGAGGTCTTCTCCAACCCTAATGATTCTGTGAAATTAAAGTCACAACTAGAAATAAGCATAGGTGGGCAGTTTAAAAATGATCACATACTTGGTTGTGTTTTCTAGTTAAGAAGGACTATACTGTGCTCATTATTTATAAAATAGTTACCACATAATTGGGCAAGTGTTTTCATTTTCTGGTATTAAATACAGAATGCATAGTGGGAACAGTAAAAATAAGGAAATGCTGAAAAAAGAGAGAAACTCAGTATAATATGGATAGTCTCTAAAACCATGAGTGCTATAAGCAAAACCAGTCAACCAGGATAATGCTAACACTCGTGGTAGAGGGAAATTTCGTCTTTTCTGGAAGGCATGAGTCACGTTATATACTTGTAGAGAATCTGGTAGCAGAGTAAATGTCCATGAACTAGATCATGTGCCTTTTTGTTGTCTTTCTACTGGCTTCAAGTGCTTTCACTCTATCTGCTTCTAAGTTGTGCTTTTGGTGGAAAGGCAACTGGACTGTGTGACAATGCAAGCAGAACAATCTCATATACATTTGTGGAAGCAAAGTCTCTTATGCTCAAGTCCTTTCCAAAGAAAAACAAAAAAAATTGTTCTCTTTTTATTTTTGCCCCCCCAAGCTATTCAAGTTTTGTCTCAGCTATGCCAATCTGTCACTGCAGCTGTCAGTGTGATGCCTTTTCTTCAAAGCACAGAGATGGTTCAGCTGAAAGCACTGCTTCTAGTCAAGGGCAGGAGAACGGTCTGTGCAGAGAGCCAGAGCTATAAGTGACTGTCCATGTAGTACATTATCAGTTTATTATAATGCTTAATGTATAGGTAAGGACTGAAGCAGAAAGGACAGTGAATGAGGAATGGGTAAAACAGGATCACTCAATTTGCTGAACTCAGTAATATTCACTCTTCTGGTGATTTGTTTGGTTTTATTTTGCAGCTGGGACAAGCTCAGTAAAGTGTAATTCAATGTCTTGGCTAAGACTGCAGAGCATGTCAAAGGGCAGAGCTAAGAATAAAGTCATTATCTCCCAGAAACCTATTTCTTCTTCTCACCCAGTCACAAACCTAGATAGAGAGTCTATGTGTGTATATATATGTGTGGGTATGTAGGTTATGAGATAAGAGACAGTATTGTCTCAAAGACACAATAAGCAGAGCTTCTTGGCAGAATCTAGACCCTTTTTTTATGCATTTGTCAATTTATACATGAGTGAAAGTATTGATGGTGAGTCCTGATTAGTAGATTTGTCAGTATTCTCTATAAGAAGTACAGAGATACCTGAGTATCTTTATTGAGAATTTGGATGAACCAGTGCATGTGATATGTTTTGAAGTCAGCATAAATACATCCTGGAAGGTAAAATCTTTCTGACTCCCTGTTGATGCTGATCGTCTCTTGACTTATGCCTTCAGTAATTTCATTGTGATTACAGGACTGTTTTGATTCCATTGTGTACTTCACAGCTAGGCCTATATTTAGGACTCTCTTTGCTTATTGCAAACTATCTTCTCATCTTTACATGTTTGAAGTCTCCTGTTTTTCTTTAAAGCGTAAGCTACAAACAGGACGTAGGTAATAAAATCATCTCCGTTTCCTACACTTAAATCCAGTGTTGGAGCTCAGGAGGTCAGTGTTACGAAGCAAAACGTTTGTATTAAATCATTTTTGTAATTAAAAAAAGAAACAACAAAAGCCCCTAAAAAGGCAAATCATCACACAGATGCACTGTCCCACACACAAAAATACATGCACAGATACGAACAGGAGGAACAACAAAGGAAAGTGCACTGATGGTATTAGTTGTGAGAGTGGTTATAGTTACTATATCCATCTGAAACTATTGCTCTGTGAATTTTTTCATGCCCATATGTCTGATCAGGGTAAATGTCTTGGTAGGAGAAAATCAGTTTCATAGTTTGGTTCAGCTCTTCCAATGAGTAGAAAATGCAGTAAGAACAATGTTGAAATGAACTCTGAGTGGTATTCTGACTTGAAAAGTAAATCTGTAGAGGCTCTGTGGAAGGACCAGTCAGGGAAGGATCACACCATTCAAAGGAGCAGCATCAGATGCTCAGACTTTTACTGTTGAGGGGGTGATGGACCAAATGATAACCTGGGGATCAGGACTAGTTAGGAAGCTAACAAATGGAAACATCCTGGTGGGTGCCTCCAGGAAGTCTTATCAAGGCTTCTGAAGGACACGGGGATGTGATTACAAAGAGGGAGGTCAGTTTATAAAGGTTAGACTTTACCTTGCCAACCTAACCACTTTCTGTGATGAGATGACTAGCTCTGTGGATGAGAAAAATCAGTAGATGTCATTTGCCTTGAGTTTAGCAAGGCCTTCAGCACAAATTCTCTGTTCAGCCACGTGAGAGAGAAACTGAATGGATGTACTCACTACAAGATGAGTGGGACACTGGCTAGACCACCAGATCCAAAGGGTGGTGGTCAGCAATTCAAAGTCCAGTTACTGATAGCACGTTTTTGTGGTATTCATACAGGGTTGATACAGGTGCTAATGGTGTTTAACATTTGCATTAATAACCAGAATGATTACAGAGTGCACTGTCAACAAAAGATAGCACCAGACTGGGAAGAGCAGATGATACACTGGACAGTTTCTGTTTGAAGAAATCTCAATAGGCAGGAGAAATGGACTGAGAACATCAGAATTCAATGGGAATGGACAGGAGTTCCTGCCCTGGAACAGAATAAAACATGGAGTAATTTGACACAGTCCAGCTAAGCTGCATCTTTATGAAGGGGAGAACAAATTGCACATGAGTCACCCATATACACTTACAGTGGTTAAGGCGAATGGCAAACTGGGCCGCACTAATCACTGCCGGGCAGCAGTTTGAGGGACATCAACTCGTCACCTGCCATGCTGCATTGGCAGTACTGTGTCTGGGTCCAGGTTCTCCATTGTGTCAGTGTGTGTTGCTTGAAGAATAACCAATATGGTTGGGCACACAAAAGTGTGTGGGTCTGAGCACAGAACAGTCAGTAAAAGAGAAAGCTTAGTTTGTTTGTCTTGGAGAAGAATAGCCTTGGACAAAGAATCTATTTGCTGTCTTGAAGCAGTCTGAGGGATGCTTAGAGAGTGCTGCAGTAGGATGAAGAATGTGCAGGTTCTGCTTCTGCTCATAAGAGGAAGGAATAACTGAGTTTTAAAAAAAATTCCAAGTCCCCTAAAAGTTATTTTTTTAGTGTTCCTGCACTTGCTAGTTTCTTATTTCTTTACTTCAGGAAGATCTGATACAGATCTAACCTATTGAGAAACAAAGACTTATAAGAGGTTGATGATGATATGAGAATGCTTTGGAAAATTACTTTTGAAGGATATTTGTTATTTTAATAGCTATTGCTTTTTAAATCAGTGAAAAGATGCATTTATTCTGAATATTGCAAACTCTGTCTATAGTTGGTAATAGACCAACACAGTAGGTAAAAATAAAGATAAGATAAAGTCAATGCTGTTAAAAAAAAAAAAAAAAAGCTTTTTCTTCTGTAGAAAAGGTAGCACTCTCTAAGTGTATGGACTTCATGAAAGTGAAAAGTGTGATTCTAAAATCCTTTGTTTAACCTTCAGTGATAATACAATTATAAATAATTCTTATGCCTAAGGCTAAAAATGTTATGATTGTGTGAACTTCAGCTTTTACCTGTCACTTCGATGTGTCCAGTGTTACAGGGCACAGTGAGAATAACTGGGTATGGGCATATAGTGTCTTTTTAGATACTAAGCACTTTAATATTAAATTGTACCTTGCCATGAAAACTGATATGTGCAATGAAATGCAGGCACACCAAATTGTATGCATTTCAGTTTTTATTCATGGCTTACACTGTTGTATAGAAATAATGGCTGTTGTCCCATAACATAGAATTTCTTTGAACACAGAATTATCTTTGAATAATTGCACCAAAACTGGAGGAAAAAAAAAAGTTCTATTCTCACAGTATTTGATTTGTTGCACTAATGTCACAGTCTTAATTTTGGTTGTTACTTAGGTTTTGAAGTCCTGCAGTGAATATTTGACAATAGAAATAGGATCAGTGTTTTCAGTAGAGCTGTGTTCATGCCTACCATGCACTAAGAGCTGCTGTGGTCTGTACAAGTTTAAAGTACAGACATTGATAAATAAAAAATGTAGATAAATCAAACTAGTGAGCTACTGTGCTAAGCATTAGTATTTTCAGCAGCCTGACACAGTGCCTGAAGAGTCTTTGCTGCCCAGATAGGCATTAGGCAGAGGGGTGCCTTCCATCACTTTTTGTACTATACTGACTACATGTTGGTCCTTCTCCCGAGTCCTTGAGTTATTAGCGATCCCATCTCAGCAGTCCTGCCTCACTTTCACACTTTCCTGATGGTGCTCGCCTCTAGCCTACAGTTTCTTACAACTCTGTAGTTTTCTCCAGAGTCTGAGCAAACATTATGCAGCCAGGTCAAATCAGAGCTCAACCTTGCATCAGTACCAGTGAATCCCAGCTTGGGAAGAGGAAGAGGTTAGGGCAGTTCAAGTGGCTGGAAACTAGCCTGGATAAGAGCTTCATCAAGAAATTAAAGATTGGGTTGGGCTGTTTTGCAGATTCACAAACCTTTTCAACTGGGTCTGTATTTCAGACTGAACCTCAGCTAAGTGCATATGAACCATGGAGAATATACAGCCTTGACATAATTATCATAGTATATGTCCATATACATATATTTCATATCTATATAATACTTCTAAGTACTGTAAACATTAAATGTTGAGGTCTGTGCTCTGTAAGGATCTTGGTTTTGCTCAAAAAAGTGGACTTACAAGCTAGGGAAGCTGAAACCTTCAACATTTCCCCATTGTATGTTGAATATACCAGATTTCTTACTAAAAAAATGAATGACTGAATATTATATATTCAGAATGTGATCCAAAGCCTAATGAAATTGAAAAGAAATACCAAAGTGAACTGTGGTTTGGACGCTGAGAATCTATTTCCTTCATCCTTAATTGATTGAACAGTACCCAAAGTTACGTACAGTTGTACAGTTTGAATTCAGTGGAAAGACAGGTTTTTAGAATTTTACTTTAATGTATCATTATGGCTATTTCAATATTAATGAATTTCAGGTCTTTAAACTTATTTTCTTTTTCTTTCCTTTTTTCTCTTTCAGGCAAGCCCTGCCCCTATAATTGTCAATACAGACACCTTGGACACAATCCCTTATGTAAGTATCAAGGCTTTTTTATTAATATAATTTATTTTCAAATATAAATTCTATTCAGTATCACAGATTTTACAAACAAATCTTAAAATTTATCATATCTTTTACAGTTATGCAGTTCTTTTCTAGAGAAAATTGGTAGAATTCCTGATTTTGCACTCAGGTGAATTATAGTATATTATATACACACAATTTGTAGTTTATACTTGAACACATAAACTGTGAATTACTGAACTAGACGTTCTTTGAAGAATAGAGAAAAGTGATTTCCTTAAGACTGTCCTACTTACCAGGGACATAAAATTATGAATATTTGCTTTTGCAACAGTGTCCACTCTCCTAACTTATAAAGAAGATGCGTTGATGTAGTGTAATATTAAAATGGTGTAAATAGCTCTTCATTTGTCTGTCTGTACTTATTTTGTAGATAAAAGTTGCTCAAGATAAATAACAGCTCAAACTAATTGACTTAATATTTTCTTATTAATGTCACAGCTTTTTATGACTTCTAGGGAAAAAGTTATCCTAAAATAAAAGCATGTTTTTCAGAGTTTAAAAATCCTGTTTTTCTCCAAAATTTGATGTTATTGTGATTTTAGACTGTAAAATCAACTATAGTTGAAGATAAAGGACACGGAGAAAGTCAAAGCAAACACATCACAAAGAGAGTAACAGGCTTAAATGATTAGAGGCAAAAAAAGCAAAGTTAGCCAGCCAATATCTAATCTTTCTTCTTGCATCATCTTCGCTGTCTTTTTAAAGCTCCTAATTAATGTCTCTCATCTGTCGTGTTTTGTCTGCATCTGTTTCTTACAATACCAGTGCAGAAGCCTAATTATTTACCTACCTACACCAATCATGTTGCTAGGTTCTGTCTTTCAGAGGACTATTGATGATAAAGGGATTTAATAGGGGTTGTCCTGGTCAGTTTTGTTACTGACAATTCATAAAACTTAGAAATTATGATGCAGAGCACAAGTAAAGAGCACAGCCAAGACCAGTTTAGAAGAATGACAGTACTGTAAAGCATAAGGGAATTAAATCCCATGTTGGAATTACCAACCATTGGGAAGGGTGGAAAAGTTAAATCAAATTTCTCTGTTCATTTGCCTTCAGCTTTCTTAAAAGGCTTCCTATCATTTCTGTCTCAGTTTTCCATCCTAACATCAGAACCATCTGCTATGGTCTAACTTCCAGTAGGTCTGCCTGGCTTTTCTCCTGTTTTTTGATGAAACATTTTACACTTAATGTTCTCTAGCTCTTCCAAGAGGAACAGTGGGAGCCACAGTTCCCATTTTCAGTGCTGGGCCTATGCCCAGGATCCTCTGCATCAGCTAGAGTGTTAGAATTCCTAAATAAAGATGCAGTTCCACTATGCTCAATCTATATGATTTATTCCCATAACACAGTCTATCAGTACTTACACGTTTTTATACCACTTTTATACTAGTGTTCCTTTCTTTTAAATAATAAAGAACAAATGACCAAACACATTCAAGAGAAATACTGACAGTAGACTAAGAAGTGTCTGTGGGCTATTTCAGTCTTCAACACATGATGTGAACTAGATAAATAAGCAGAAGGTGTTTATTGTAGAAAGAGGCAACTCTGAATTAGTCACCTTGCTCTTACCTGGTGCATTGGAAGAGTTATTTCTCTTAGGCATGAGACACAGCAGTACTATCATAGAGGAACTTATTTAGACTAGCCAATAAGAAAGGTCAAGGTGAAGTGTATCTCTTGAGCTCAGGCTACCATGGTGCCCATGGGATCTGGGGTCCCTGCCTTACAAATAGGCATTCCTTAGTGATCAGGGTTTGTATGCTTGAAAATTCTCTAAAATGAGACACAAACTATGAACAAATGACCTGCTCCTCCAAACTAGTATTTTGGAGAGTGGGCTGGGAGACCTGTGTTTTCCTTTTTGCTCCCAGGAATAATTCAGTTTAATTTATTTTGGTTTTATTTTAAGATATTTTCTCTGTGAGGAAGCTGCTATAGTCACTGGACTAGATACATGTTTTCTTGTTTGTGCCTCCCCTCCTGGCCCAGGGAATCTTCCCAAAGCAGGTTTAGTGAGTGCATATGGTGGATTGACTTTGGCCAGTAGCCAGACACTCTTTTCACTCCTCTCTGATGTGGGTCAGGAAGATACTACGAGATAGACAAGCACAGTTGTCTATTGAAGTAAGGGCAATTAAATAGGGAAAGCAAATGCTGCATGTGCAGGCAAAGTAAAATAATTCATTCACTGCTTCTCATCAGCCATCAGATGTTTAGACCTTGCCTGGAAAGCAACATTTTATCATGTGTAGCAGCTACCTGGGAAGACAAATGTCATAACCATGAATGTTCCCCCTTCCTCCTCCTTCCCCTGAGCTTTTATTGCACAACACCATATGACATGAAATATCCCTTTGGTCATTTGAGGTCCCATATCCTGACTGGGTTTCCTTCCAACCTTTACCCACTCCCAGCCAACTTGCTACTGGGACAGGAAGAGCAAAATGGGAAGGAGAGAAAACCTTGATGCCGTGGAAACTCTGTTCAGCAATAGCCAAAACTGGTGGGTTACCAACATTGTTTCAGCAGCACATTGACTCACAGCTCCACATGGACTACTGTGGAGAAAATAAACTCCATCCCCCCAAAAAACAGTACAGCCTATAATACTGTGTGAGTCCTGCAATACAGCCTGTGATATCATAGAGTGTTAGAGGGAGGGAGGGTTGTCTGTCTCTTAAATATTTGAAAATTTTAGGGACAAATTTTCGCAACTGGATGAGGTAATTGTATGATTATGCAGTAATCACCATATAATTTATTTTACAGGAAATATAATTTAGTAGATATGCCCTAAATTTATTTTTCTGGACAGGTCAGTTCAGAGAGATAACAGAAAGCTAGATTTAATTATGATTTTTGAAACTTGAACATGGGTCAAGCAGCTGCTTCTTCAGCACTGTCAGGACTTCCACACATGCCTGGAGGAAGACTGTAAGTGCCTGGGGACATCTTTGGTGAATGTTTAAGTACCCTTACAGTTAACTAGCTAGTTATTAGCGCTTCTGTAAGGTACTGGGTTTTTTAATTGCCTTAAAGTAAACATCTAACACTATGGGGACAAATTATTTAATTGATCAGAGAATCCAAGTTAAATTATAATATTTTTCTGTCCAAAGCTAAAAGAAGCCTTGGTGTAAGTGGACTTAGAGTCACTGATCCTCTTTCATAACTATAGAGTGTCTTAAACACCTAGATGTGCTGATCTTTGGGAGTTTAGTAGTCTGAGGTCCTTGGTATTTGTCCCTGATATTCAGCTCGTGTTAAAGTACACTTTAAGAACTGAGAGAATTTCTTACCTCTTACTGATGCTGACATTCTTTGTTTCGTATCCTGTCTTTCTCTGTTCTTAGATGCTTGTCCTTTGATTCTTATTCTTAAATGTGCTTTCCACAAATCTGAGTACCATTTCTAAATCAACTTGTTAAATGAAATTAAAATGCAAGTGAATGTATAAACAAGTGATACATCTCATGAAAGTTTTTGACATCCTAGTTTTTGATTTTTGACTGTTGGTTTTTTCTAAGATGCTTTTCATGACAGCTATTTAATGCTGTCCACTCACATATTTGCAAAAAAAAAAAATGCTGCTTAAAAAAATAAAACAACATATAATTTCATTTTATTAAAATATATTTTTTCTTAAATAACTGTAATTTTCATTTTGTTTTCATAAAAGTTAAGTGATCCGCTTTTTACCATGTAGAAATTATTTCCAAATTTAACTTCTGGAATAAGCATGGATTTTCAAATTTTGGTGAATAAAATGGTATTTTTTTTCTGCATTACTCTCCTCAACAGATAGCCTGATAGATCCCTTAATAAGGTCAGACTGTTTATAGTGTTGTTCCATGCCAGATGGAGACTTCTCCTGATTTTATTAGGCTGTTGGCTCAGCAGCATGAGAAACCTGTCTCATTGTTTCGTTTTACACAATGTACCTTTGATGCATTTCCATTTCATTAAAAGCTCTGCCCATCCTCCCTGCCATCTTCTTCCAAAAATTCCTGAGTATTTTCGAGGGACACCCCTTGCAGTTGTGATCAGCATTCACAAAGCTTTTTCAAATGTCAGGTATCCATTGGTCCACTAGAGAGAAATTTCCTTTTTACAGTTGGAGTACAACTGCCAGATTGAGTGATTTGTCTCATTAACACTCTAATGATTTAAAATCACATTGTTAAGCGTTTTGCTACTGTTGACATTCTTCAAATCTTTCAACTCTATAGTTTGTGGGGAAAAAAAAAAATCATCCTTTGCATTTCCTAAATGAGATAAAAGAAAAGGCCTTATTCTATTATAGTGTATGTTATTTATTATAATTTGGGCCTGCAGCAAATAACAGAAGAAACAGTTAATTCGTTTTTTTCCTAGGTTCAGTGGTTTGAAAACTTTGGCTCACCAAATGTGGACGTGGGAATAAATTTGATAGGAAGCTTTGATGATACAAAACGAATTATTCTGTGGCATTTTAAGCACAATTAAGCATTTGTGGGAGTTTGTTTGTTCTCTATTCTTTGGCTGTAAATTTTAGATCCTTTTGTATAATGAGAAGCATTAATTTAATAATGTATGAATCATCTCATTTTCTCTGTTGCACAGAATAAGCCTTATTTATTTCTTTTTTGCTTTCCAAAAAGCTGCATAGTTTGCTTAGAAGTAATTATAAGGCTCGCTGTGCTGTATCACTTTCAAAAATTGAAGGGAACCTTTCTGTTTATTTTATGATGGAATTTTATTTTCTTTTCATCTTAACAAAAATCTAACATAAGTTCACTCAGGTATCATGGTTGTTCCCTTCCTCCCCCATCTTGTCACAATGATTACTATTTCATTATGAGTTATTGTTATTTTATTCCTGGCTTGCTTTGCTGACTGTGCTGCCTGTACCGAGTTTGGTGCAGATACACTCAAGTTGTTTCCTGAAGAAGCGATTTTCAAACTATATGGGTTATGGTCTCATGAGCTATAATCAAATCTTGGGATTGTTTTACACATGCCTGAGTGTGGCCACACAGATGGCTGTGCAGCTAATTTGGTGCATCCCTGCTTAGGGACACTGTGAGCTCAGACTCTTCCTGGTATGTGGCAGTGCCCTGTGACAGCTCCTGCCCAGGCAAGTGTGGGGGCCATGATGATGCCAAAATGGGAAGTTTAGGAAAATTTTGTGTTTTATCCTCTGTTATCCAACCTTTGCACCTGCATTTAGTGCATTAGAACGAAGTACATAAAGGCTTAAACAAAGGCTGTAAAGAATAATACATTCTTCCTATTCCAATGTCGTGGATGGTATCATGCACTTCACTCTCAAGTGAGAAGAAACAATATACTTGATTGATATCAGAGACTGAGTTAATGAAGTCCAGTTGTAAATGTGGTAGTGGTTTAACAAAAATCAATGGCAAGGTACATTTGAGTATTTATTCAAAAGATTTATTTACAGAGATAAAATTTCTGGGAGACCCTCCCATTGACTTATGAGATTCAGAAAGGACCCTGTTGCATTTCACACTTCTCTGAGGCAATTTTGAGTGCAGCTGGATCCACACTTAGACTTAACCAATGGTTTATATCTAAAGGATTAGATCTGTGCAATCACAGAACTAATTAGGTTAGAAGAGACCCCTGAGATAATCAAGTCCAAGCTTTGACGAGACCACTGCACTAAGTGCCATGTTCAGTCTTTTCTTAGACACTTCCAGGCTTAATGACTCCACCACCTGCCTAGGAAGTCCTTTCCCACATTTAATCACCCTTTTTGTAAGGTTGCCAGGTTTCCATGTGCTTATTGCCAATTCACTTACTGATATCTGGTCCGATATGGGATGTCTCAACCTTGAGGAGTAACCTTGAGAGGCATCCCTACGGCAGGGGGAGATCCTGGTGTGCAGCTCACTGCCATGCAGAAGAGTTTGACAGTCCCTGGGCTCTCCACTATCCAGGGAATAAGACCACTGAGTCACATTTGCATATTGAACACAGATTTGCCTGGAGTTGACCAACGTTTTTGTTGGCTGTTGTGTTGTTAGCTGTCTCCCCAAATCCACTTTAAGCCAGATTCAGCCACCGGGTCCAGATACACCCATGACTAACCACCACTTGTGATTATCACTTGAGCAGAGTTACCATTATGGAAAATAAAGGTCAGGCTGGGGAGGGGAGCACAGAGCCATATCTGACCAAAGAGAAGAGGGAAAATTTCTGAGATAGACTGAGTGCTCGAAAGGCTTTTATTGGATAATATGAATGTAGTTGCAGCCTAGACCTAGATAATAAATTGGAGTAGAGAGGTGGCCTTATATATTTCTTAAAAAAAGCATGCCTTGTGCCATTATCTAATGAATGTTAATCTCATATGTGACTATGGCTGATGAGCAAGTGTTCAAAGGCAGTGGTACTGGAGGAGTAAAAAGAAATTCTGGTCTAAAAGGATAGGTTCTGAATTTTTACAAAAGTAGGGAGCACATAGAATTGTTGGGGGTTTTTATTAATAGTATATTAAAGTACATAAAAATATCACGATATAGATATATATATTCTTCCCAAATGACTTTTCTTCAGAATAAATTTATTGCTTCTTTCTTAATTAGTTAGATCATAGGCTAGAAAATCAGAGTGCACATCTTATTATCTCAAATGACTTACATTTTCCAGAGTGTTAACCACCAGTTTTGGTTGGTTATTGTTTACACTCATCTTTCAGCCTGTCATTTAAATGGGGATTACAGTGGAAAAGCTGAAGCTGGTAGAACTTTGTGCTAGTTTTTAAAAGCTGTGTTGGCTTGGATTCTCTGTTTTGGCCCTTGAACTGTATCACAGCAATGTTGTTTGCCCTGGCAATCACTGCTGTGTTCTGCATGTCATTGTTTGTGCAGTGGGATAAGAGGTTTTTCTTTTATAATAGCAGTATTGACAAGATTAATTTAAATAATGTTTATAAACTATTTTGTGATAATTAGTGAAAAAGGTGCTTCATCATACAAGACTAATGAACATAGAGCAACTCCACTTAAACATGCAAACATAGAAAATTCTTCATTCTGCTGTCTGATGACCTAAATGGATTCTAATAGGATGGATAGCAGAAAAAAATATGCTGTTTCTTTTGAAAACCCAAAGCAAAATGGATCTCATGAATCTATTTTGTCTCTATTTCATATTTATTGTTTTTCTACCCAAAAATCATTATGTTTCAAACCTTTTCTTTTAAAATATACAGTTTTATAAAGAAATATCTTTTAAAAAGGGCCCAAGTGATATTGAAGTAAAAATGTGATTGTTCTGAGCAGATTTCTGTTTTAAATTCTGGATGCAATTTGTAATATTTAAGCCTCATGAAAGATGTAATTTTTAAGGGGTAAAGACACTGTTTAAAGTAAAATAACTTCAAGATTTTACGGGACTACTTTTATTTTTCTCAGGAATGAGCACTGCTTTGCATATTTGAATGCTGCATATTGCATTACATAAAAAATCAAAAAACCTTAATTGTCTGGATATAGATGGTATTATCAACATCCTGTCAATCCAACAAGTAAAAGCATCCTTTGGTCATGTATCTAATTATTCCTTCACACTTCTATTCTGCAAAATTATAATACTTTCCATTTTCAATTGCCTGTGAATAATGCTGGAATTTAGATTTAATTAAGATGTTCTTTCTGTAGGTGTTTGAAATGTTGCCATTAGCAGACTGAGAGAGAGGAGCTCATTGAACTGTAGGGAGCACATCATGCCCTCATTCGTGTCCCTCTGCTTCAGGTGCACACAGCACAGAGCATGTGTAATGCTTCATGCTTTTTGGATTTGGACTACTTGATGTACATTTCAGTCCAGATCATGGGTGTGCTTGAGATGCAGATTCCCTACATTTATCAGTCCTAGTTAATACTCTGAAGTTTAGGAAGCAGAGTTTTTGACAAAAAACTAAATATAACAACAGGCTTCTGGATATCTTCTACCCATTATTAGGCAGTTGGTCCTTTGCATGAAGGTAATATACCCCTTGAAAGAGGTACTGTACTTTGATTTTGCAAAATCTGCTCTCAATGAGCCACTCTTCTTCTTCTTATCCTTGTAGCCTCTACTGCAGGGAAGCCAGCCAGGCATTCCTCTATCAGGTATTTTTATCACTCTGAGAAAAATCGTTTGTACTATATACATATTGGTGTGTGGGGGTAGGTACATGCCCCTCGTCTACATTCAGCTACTCTTCATTTTTAATTTGTCCTGCATGATATGCCCAGGACATGGCACACACTGCAAAATACAGAGTATGTCTGTTCAGAATTGTTTGAAGCACTTGGAGATCTGAGTCAGACTAGAATTACATGGCCCAAATTGACCTAAATTAAAGGTAGTTTGAATTTGGTTTTGTCTTTCTTGCCATAGCCTTGAATTAGCTTTTGTGTAATTTTTTATATATTACACTGCAGACCCACTGCTAATGTTACTGGATGTTGTAGCAGTAGGCAAAAATCAGCTCAGTTGGTAGGTTTGTAAGGATCCAGTGGCTGACATATTCTCTTTCAGAATACAATCCATGGTCTTAAGCAGTCAAACCCATTGTCTTTTGCTGAAAATGCTTCATTAGAATATATATAATTAAGGCCCCTGGCAGGCGGATTGAAACTAGATGATTAAAGTCCAGTCCAGCCTGTGGGTTGGAATTCTGTGATTCTAAGAAGTTGATGAAGCTCTTCAAGTACACAGATCTATTTTTCCACAGTGGCAGCTTTATTTTGACTTATATTGTCATGAAATCACAGTTCTGAACTGAACTGGGAAACAGCATAAAGAGTACAAGTGAATCGCTACATATCTATAGACTTAATATTTTTGTGATTCAAGTCAATGGCACTTGTATGTAGATTTCACTGTATTAGAAAGGTGTAGAGCTTAATTGAAAGGTGTCGTCAGAAATGAAATAAGAGCTAGCATAGATATCTCCATTGTAATAGTTTTAATTATACAAAAGGAATAAAGCTTTCCCATTTCTTAAGACTTCATTTTGGAGGATTTCAGATTAATTAGGCACAATTTAGAGTGCTGCTGTCAGAGACAGATGTGTTCCTTTGACCTTGGATAATCTAAGAAGTAAAGAGTAATTGCTCAGTATTGAAGAGAAAACTTATTTTGAAGAAAAGTGGAAAAGAAAAATATTACTTTCATGTATTATTAGGGATAGAATAGCTTGATTTCAATGGTGCTTCATTTCTTTAAGGTGAGCTCTGTCTGAAATTTTACAACAACTCTTCCTTGTAATTTTAAAAATATTTTTTTATTCCTAGAATTTCTTGCTATTTTACTTTGCAAGCTACCTGTTAAAGTTCAGTCAATGTGAGGTTGTTATCCTGAGACTACGTAATGCAACATTAATAATAACAATGGATAGAAATTATTTTCTTCCCTCACATTCTCTTATGTATTAGTCTTAACATTATCCACTGTATTTTTTACAGGAGCATTTTTTCATATTATTTATGTTAACTTTTAAAAAATTTAAGAATAGCTACCATGTGTTCTTACCCTCCCAACAGCAATATAAAAAGGTCTTAATGAACACCATTCTCTTTTAATGAAAATGCAAAATTAGCCATTTAAATGCTCTCTCATTTTCCTTCATTGTTAGCCAGCTATTAGCTGATCCATGCTCTAAAACTAACACAACTTCAGCACAGGGTGTAGCAAATATTCTAAAGTCAAGTCCCTACTATTGCAAGTTGTGAGTGTAGACTGTTTTGTAACATGACTCATTTCTAATACACATTTTACATAATAAACCCCCAGTGCTACTTTTAGTGCAGTGATCTGGTGAATGAGACTCAATAGTAAATCACATTTTTAATCAATGTTTAGATGACCTAGCTTTCTGCATAGAGTAGAAAACCCAAATATGCCACAGATAATATCTGTTTTCCTGAACTTATAAATTTCAGCCCTCATTATTTTCTATAGAAAATTGACTTAGTTTAGGGGTTATAGAAAGTAAAGATCATGTAAAGACATGAGATAAACTTTCACTTTGTTGAGATTATTAATGAAAAGAAATGACAACTGAAGAACATTTTTTTTTGTATTTTACATTAACATATTCAGTCAGCTGTCAAGTGATTTGTGTCTGTAAATTATTCTGCATAAGGATGACAATAGTTTAAAACATTGGATTCTTTTTAGTCATAAATTATTTGTGCTGAATATATGATGTTTTATGCGAGCTAGGCAGAAACATTTTATTGGATGTTTGCAAGTGTGATTCTTTTATTCTTTGCACAGCTGAAATGAGCAGTAGTGTGATCATAAAAAAAGTTAATCTTGTCCAAATGCAGGAGTTAGACTGCAAAGATGATGGAAAGATGAGCACAGCACATGGTGCGTTTATCTTGACGCTATCGAGCTATACTAATTTTTCAAATAATGCACGTAGTTCATGGTTGATTAATCACTCTGATTTCCCCACAGTCTTTCTTTTTAGTAGAAGCAAATATTTGGCATCTTAATACTTTTCTTTCTTATTCTCAAAATTGAAAAAGTCTTCAACTGTCCATATGGCCTTTGGTTTTCCCCCAGAGAAGAGTAATTTGCTGCTGGTGCTTTCAGTGCTGTTTCCTTTGTTTTTAGAGGCATTGTGTGTTACTTTGAAGTCGGTTTGTAAAATAAATCAGAGAAGTACTCTTCTTTCATTCTCCAGGCATTTGATTTTCAGGTAAATGGCAAAATATATTTTAGTTTAGGAAACATTTTTTCAGATATATTGACGTTGTTGAAAAATGTTCATCTTTCTTTCAAAACAAAGGCCAATCTACAGGACATGTTGGTCTTTAGTCAGGACTGAGCACCCCTTTTTCAATTACGTGTCTCAAATAAATCTCAAATTATCTCTATATGCAGGTTAATTGAGGGAAAATAAATTACACTTGACTTTGTCCCCAGTTATTGAATTCTACATCTTTTTGATTTTAGGCTGTAACTAAAACCTAGTTAATTAACATTTGTAGACATTCTACTGATTTACTATAGCTAAAGTTTTACTGTATGTAGTTTGCCATCATATACATTTTGAGCACAATTCTTATTTCCAGATCTTTCCCTACCCATTGTTGTTTCCCTGCTGTTTGTTAAAGATGAATGATTTTAAGAGATTGTGACAATAGCTTTTCCTGTCACATTTTTTTTTCCTGTCCCATTTTTTTTCCTGTCCCAAATCTTTCTGTTTTGGTACGTAGGAGGTACATAGCAATAAACAGGAGCCTGCAAAGTTAAAGAATTTTTCTCTGAATTTAGCATTGCATGGTGGTGTAGTCTGTGATAGCAAAAAATGCTGTATTTGCAGTATGAGTCCATGAGTGGTTATGTTTGGAGTTTGCTAAATTTGGTAGCCTGAGAGAAGCAAGGCTGTTGCAACTCCATGCTACAGTGCTTGACCAGTAGCAAGGCTGAACCTATATTCCCCAGAAGCACAAACAGAACATATATGCAGTGTCTGAAGAGAACACAGCAATCAGTGCTTACACCAACAAAAGCATCCCCAATGGCCTCACCATGCCCACCTTCCCCATGTGCGTACATCTATACGTAGGTAAAGTGTGGAAGCTGCCAGTAGATGGATTTAGACACTGGATCAGCTCAGGAGAGCTGGCCCCAGATCCTTCCTGTCCCAGAAGCTGTCACCTGGGCATGCAAGCACTTGAGGCTGCCACCCTTCTTTAGCCGCTGGTACATACCCCCTTTGCACAAACTAACATACACACACCCGGAGGATCTGTGATCTGTGTCAGATTCCTGCAGTAACTGAGCTTATACACACAGTCCATCCAGTAACTGGCTCTGGATCCTTGCTCTTACTCCTGAACAGTAAAACACACATACACACAAATGGATGTCTCCTCAGCCTCTGGATCCTATAGTCTCTTGGGCATTTGCCAGAGGACCCTTGTCCCTCCAGGAGCCAGCTTCTCCAGTTGTGTTCCAGTTACACACATCCCCTGCTGCCTTCCAACTGCTTCACCTTTCCCCGCAACTAACTCAGCTTGATGTTTGCTGGCAATCACCCACTGGTATATGCAGCCTCATGCACTCCAGCTGCTGGTACACACACACAGAATACCACTGCCCTCACCCAAAAAACAAGGAGAAATGGAATTTAATAGAAGACATGACAGAGGATGCTAAGCAGGCACAGGGCTTGGACTGGGAAGTGAACTGACCAGGTTTGTCTACGTGTGACTGGTGCCCTTTATCCACTTACCCCTCTGTTTTCCTATGCTTGTCTCCAAACCACTTCTATCCCTCCTTTTTCCACTCTTTTTATTCCTCACCTAAGAATCTCGTAAGTCTGTTTGCAATGCCAAGATATGCATTCCCTGCGTCCTGTGATGTGTCCCACCCCTACAGGCAGTGATCCCCTTCCCAGGCTGTAAGGTACTGTCCGATCAACCCACGCTCCGCCCACAGGACAGGCTTCTCAGGGAGAGCAGGGATTTCTGACAGGTGGGCTCCTCCATCTGCCCATGTGCCTCTGTGCTCCTGTGTGTATGCACACAGTCCTTTGATGGACTCTTGTCATGACCCCAGCATGAGGCAGAAAAAAATTAATCCTGAAAAATAACTTGTCTGGGGAGCAGACATGCTAGATGTACAGTGAAGTAAAAGCTAGTAAATTATCTGTTCAGTGGCCTTGTGCATATTAGAGAATTTGTTGTCCGGGAGATAATTTATGCACAAATCTAGCTATGGTGGTCACTGACCACTTCATTATGTATTGTTGCGAACAGAACCAGAATGTTTTCCACATGTCTACTACCAAATAGTGTAGTTTCGATGTGGAAGTTGTAGGTTTCATTATGTCAGGAAACCTATGGAGAATATAGTAAAGATACTTCATATGACTGGTAAAATATGCTCTACTTCTAGAAAGAGATGATGTGATACTTGACTCTTTAAAGTAGTATTGCATGACATGAAACATTTTCAAAGTATTTCTGTGCTTATTTTGTTTATTTTAATGTAGTAAAAATATTCTTAGAGTATTTCTTCTACCATGGGTTTTTTTCCAACACTGCTTCCTTAAAATGAGGGAGCTTGTTGTGCACTGTAAACTTTTTGTGCTTGTTTTAAAAAGCATTATGTGTCAGCATTTTTTTCAAGCTTTTTTTTTGTTTTTTCCTCAATGCTCTGGTAAAGCATCTCTCATCTCTTCTGATGTATGCAGTAGTTAATAAGCAATCTTAAAAATATAATTCATTTCTTTTTTAGAATACTGAGGCAATGCATATAAATTATTTGCAAAGTAACTTTCAGGTTCAGCTTTCAAGATTTCATTATTGTGCAGGAAATTAGACTGAAAGTGGATCAAAGTGATATTTTCCCTCTCTCCTTAGATTTAAGTTGAAGAAATTTTTATGAAAAACTGAAAGTCTCTCAAAATGATGCAAGCCAGTTTTTTTCCTACCAAGAAATTATGAGAAGCATTTGGAAGAGTTTGCTGAATTTTGGCTAGCTTTTGATTGTGACTGGTGACGGTGAGCCAGGCTGTATTAGCCTCTTCTCAGACTGTGCACTGTTAGTCCCTGTGAATAACAGTTACATCAATTTTCTTTCTCTGAGCTTGGGAGGAGCAAAAAACCACTTTGACTTTGTGTCAGCCATTCAAAATGTCTTTTTTTTTTTTTTTTTTTTTTTT
>VXAU01000121.1:87666-238814 GCA_013399695.1 Formicarius rufipectus
TTTTTTTTTTTTTCCCTGCAGCAATATTAATTGGTCATGAGGGAGCTGTTCTGCTGTGCTTTTAGTTGTAGAGTGCAGACGACTGTGGTTCCCTGCCCATACATACACTAAAGACTCTTCCAAAATTTTAAGAGAAGTAGTGAACCTGTCTGCAGCTCTAAAAAATACTTGTAAAGCAACTGATTCATGCTTAAAAAACTTGTCTTGTGGAATACATAAATACATATTTATAAATATACATACACTTTATGTATGTTAATACTCATTATTATTATACTTTTTATTATTTATGCAAGTATTTTCTTTGCTCTTTCAGGGCTGCTCCCTCCTGAGCAGAGATTAATAAATTTAACATCAGTTACATTAGGGCAAGCCCAGTGACACCAGTGGGATTGTACCAGAGCTTCCGATAGAATAGAATAGCCATCAATACTGTGATAGAATTAACATACGAGAACAAAAAAACCCAAGAGAATTTATTGATTGTGCTTTTTTTTTTTTTTTTTCATAGGGAGGGGGGGGAGAGACCAGTGAAAGCAGTATTAACTCTCAAAGCCAAACAAAGGGAGACAATTTTAGTCACAAAAATATGAGTCAGAGTATGTTCCCTTTTAGCAAATTGAAAGAGATTAGATTATGTTGCTTGCATATTTATTTATTGAGGAAATGGGGCATACCTAATATGTCTGTTATATATATTTCATTATATGATTGCTACCTGAACACATCATGGATATCAAAGAATGAAGTTAATTAGTGCTATTCTTTCCCTGCCTAAAATTTTGCCAGTTAGTATGCTATTGATTTCTCCCTAAAGCTGAGACAATTTCTTTTCATGTGTTTCAATGAATCAAACTTAAACCCACAGTTTCTGTATTAAGTTTTGCCTTTTACACATTTGAACTATAGTTAACAACCTTTAAAATCAAATTATGCAAATTGAAGTATTAAAAGTTATTAAATAGTCTTACAAGTCCCAAGTTACAAGTACTTTATAATCTTTGGTGATTGAATAAATTCAATCAGGTAACAGCAGTTTTCCATTTTTATGTATCTTGTGCATGGAAAGATAGATTACATGGGAAAGTAATTTCTAGAAATGTATGAACTGTTCAAACTTTTGACAGGTCTGATGGATATTCTTATAAAACTGAAGTAGAGCAGAGAAAGAAGAACCTAACAAACTGAGCATTTATGATAAATCATGTGTTACCATGTCAGCAATGGCAGAAGCGCAGAAGAAAATGAACAACAAAGTGACTGTGAACTTCTGAAGCTGTTTAGTAAATGACCTCAATTGTACAAAAAAGAATGTGATTTTCAGGAGAGAAATTACTGGATCCAGTCCTCTGGAATGTAATGTTTCAAAATCCTGCACTGATGTATATTCTAAATTTAAGATACAAAAATATAAGGAATTGGATTGGAAGGGACCTTAAGGATTATCTAGTTCCAAACCCACTGTCATAATTTTAGGAAACAATTTTTTTAGGATGCAAATCTTAGAAGTCTACAGTGTCCCTGTATAGTCAAAGACTAAGATACGTGGCATAAATCATCCCCTGTTGATTCTTCTCTCCAGTTCCTTTAAAAAAAAAAATAAAAAAGCCTAGATGACTGCTTAACTTCGATATCTACTTGTTAGATAGTTAATAGGATGGTATATAAATTTCTCTCAGCACATGAGAGAAGGTTGTAAGTACCAGATCTGAACTGCGCATTCTTCTTTTGTTGGTATTAATTTGGTATAAGCTGGAAGTGCTGGCCTGGATGGAATTCAACATGGATGTCACTTTATTTCCCTTACTGTGAACCCCATTTGAAATCGTGATCTCTGCTTTGATCTGCTCCATGTGTTATGCTTATAAAACCAGAGTTTTGTGTTGGTTCTGCATTAGCTACATCAAGTGCTTTCACTTACAACAATATGGGCACTTTTAATCTGTGATATATATGGCCAAAACAAAAACATGAAGGAAAAATTGATGGCTCACATCATAAAGAACAGAGTGATATCACATAACATGTAAGCCTCATTAAAATAACAAGAATACTTAAGTAGAGGGTATCAAGATGTTTGTTTTTCTTACTGTAGAAAGTGTCAGTTCTGTGGTGACAATGAAGCTAAAGAAATAAACGGAGATCATAACTGAATAGTGAAAAGGATTGTGAGGAGTGAGGGAAGTAAGTAGGGGAACCAAGAAGATAATCCCTTATTTTTACAAGATTTTGAAACTACTGTTAAGCAAGTGAAACATTAGTGGAAAGAATCAAGGAACATAGAGTGTATGAGTGACTTAATAGGAGTCATGGGAGAAGATTATGTTTAAAGTTCAGTTGGAAAAGTTGAGGAGGTAGAAAACTAATCATAATTAATGCTTTGGTTGAAGTGGGATTAGATAAAGTATGTTTAAATTAGCATGTGTATGTGTCCATCTGTGTGTGAGAGAAAAACAGAACAAATTTGGGAGGTATTAAGAAGGAACAAGTGAAAAAAATGAAAGGAATGAAAATCAGAGAAAGCTGTGGAGGCTGAGTTGGGGACATGAGAGGTTGTGATTAGAGCTGAGGGATGGTGATTCACACCATCATACAGATGCATCATACAGATACAGAAAACATGACTGTTTGGATTAAGACTTGAGGAATTGGGTTAGAATAAAATAAAATTAGGGATTAGGGAATCAAGCAGAGAAGACTGATAATGGTTACATTCTAAATGGTTCTTTTCTCCAAGGGAATGAAAACAAGAAAACCAAGAAAACCCAGGATAAAAGTGAGGGAAGCAGAAAGAGTATGAGTATGGTATACAAATAGTGAAGAAGAGGCTGACTGAAATTTAGGTCCTGGAGTATAGAGGAGACATCTAAGAAGAAAAAAAAGACTAAATATAGCACCCTTTGGTCTTTTATTCTTCATTCTTCATACCAGAACAGTTGTACTATAACAAGAAAGTTTTAGGTTGTGGTAAATTTTGATTCAAAGAATTTAACGTATTTTTCTTGTTTCCTAAAGAAAACACAGGTAAAAATAAGGAAATGGGCTTAGGTATGCACTGTAATTAAAAAAAGATGAGGGATATCTTGCGTAAAAAGCCCATAAAATGTACTCAGATTAAGAAGAATAGCATGAAAAACTTTCTGGCAGCCTTTTGAGGACAGCTTGAGAACACAAAATCATCATATTTGAATTCAGAGAAATCAGGAGCATGTTTTCTATATGTTTATCTAGAGTAAGAAAAGAAACTTCTAATGCTTTTGGAAAGCAATATCAAAAGAACGTCAGCAGCTTTCCTTTGACAGTTAAAGAAATAACTCAAATCTGGAGCTGTCAATGGGTGAAATAAGGATCACTATTTGATCTTGCTGACAAAACAGAAATTATGAAGGGCTATTTAAATCTTGTAGTTTTTAGATTACCCAAATGGCCTTGATGTTTCTGAAACGTAAAATAACATTAACTAGTGGAAGGTGACCCTGCCCATAGCTGGGGAGCTGGGACTACATGATCTTTAATGTCCCTTCCAACCCAAACCGTTCTATGATTCTATGACCATATATAATTATACAGCAAATTGGAAATTTTTAAAAGACAATTATAACCTGATGTTATATGTACAGAAAAACTTTGGCAATCTTGTAGTCTGCTGAGGTTTGGGTGATTAGACAACTGATGAAACCATACAGCTAAAGGAATAAAATTTGCATGTTGAAGGATAGTTATCTTCCTATACATATGATAATAGAAGAAGAAACAGTCTTCTTTCTTGAAGATGGCTGAAAAACAATATCCAATTGAATATGATTAAAATGAGTTTTGTTTGTAATAAAAGTCTACAGATGGTGTAATTTTTAGACAAAACAATCTCTTCTTGAAAACAAGACTAAGCATGACAAACAGTTCTAGTGGCAGTTTTTATTGGAAAGGATAGGTGCGGTGGTTTTGAAATGTTGCAGTTGTATAAACTGTATATGTTTTGATGCTGTTTTTACCTTTAAGTTTTTATTAAAATTCATATGGTGAAATCTCTATCTTATTGAGTGGGTGGATGCAGTTGTGGATGGGTAGAAGTATAGCAAGAAAAAATTATGCAATGCTTACTTTTTGAGTGTAAACAGGTTCATCAAATAATTGCAGAAGTACCAAAAAAAGTATCAAATTATTATTATGAGAAAAGTATCTTAAAAAATCTTAAGGGGCAGCATATGTGGCAGAAAATTAAAAAGCCAACAGAATGTTTTTCTCAAGTATTTTAGGAATCAAACATAATCTGTAGAACTGATTTTTGTTAAGGGACTACTTCAACTGTTTATGTCACCCTTAAACTGCTGCAAAGGAGGGAAATTTCCTGGAAAGTCAGAGTAAGTCTTTACATACTGGAACAAATAAATCTCAGTTTGTCAGGTCCTCACTTAGGTGTTCCTTGTTCTGGGCTTTGTTTCAGATTTGTCACAAAATAGTCAATAAAAAGCTCTTTGCCTCTTCCTTATTTTTCATTCTTCTGAAAGTGTCATTTGAAGATGACTAGTGCTTTGTTCTTGGAAAGATAGTGAACAATAATAGTGATGAGAGCTTCACCAGGAAACCTCTCTTGAATGATGTAGTCTAGATAGTATACCATACATTACGCCTCTTTCTTAAAGACTTTTTCTTGTGAGAGTTTGGGAGAGTCCTCCAGAACAACAGGCTCAGCTATAAATGCAAGGCAACTGTTACCTTGCCTTTGCAAGCAGTTGTTTTAAACATTGGAGCGTAATTAAATTACGGCAACTTATTCTACAAGGGCTGTACATTCATCACTCTCTGGATCATGAACGTATGTAAGGTCAGGACACAGAGCCACCTTGCATTAGAACTGTATGTTGGCAATGCAAAAGAGGTCCTCAAAATTATCTCACAATTTCATGCGAACCTGCTCCCATGTAGCACCTCTGTATTTTGTCCTGGTCAGTAGTATCTTTTTCCTTCTGCTGGAAATAAAACCTTTTCCTGAATGGGACACATTTTGATTCCACGTTCTGTGCCCTGAAGAAGGGGTGCAGTTGATGGTGTCCTCTCATGAACCTCATCTTGTGCACATCCTACCCACTCCTGCTGGAGCCCTGTGGGCCCCTTACTGTCACAGGTGGTGTTGAGCACTCTTTCTCAGAAGAGTGGACATCAGTGTCCCAAATCAGAGAGGGAAGCCAAAAGCAATGTATCTTGACTTTGAGCATTTGAAGAAGGGGAAAGACTGATTTGTTCCTGGTGCGTATCCTAACTGGGGGAGCAAGTGCTGGATATCATGCAGTGCATGTGCTGCCATTTACAGGTCCAGACAAGCCCAAAAAAGCAATCAGAAAAGCTGCTAAACTGGAGACCTGGTCTTTCACTGGTATATAATTATCAAAGACATACGGCATCCCTTAAGCAAAAATTGGTTACCAGTCTATAGCCAGGAGAAATGCAGTCAAAACAGATTTAAGGCAAGTGCTCACCAAGCTTCACACATCATTTTTAGACTCTGTTTGTACGTAGTGCAAGAAAACCTCAGGGCACAATTCATCTCACCTACCTGAGGTTTCTAGTGTGGGAAGAAATGAATTAAGACCTCCATGTGCCAGGTTTTTCTCACTTGAGTATAAAGAGTGTTAGATGACTACCTCACATTTCAGCATTATAAATATGAAAATTTACTTGAGATTAAAGATATTTGTCATGTTGAGTTTGCACTCCTGAAAGCTGAGAAAGAATTTTCCCAAAGAACTGGGAAGCACTGATAATTTCTTTGACTGTGGAAAAGAGAAAACTATATGGAAATGTTTGGAACTTTTCATAGTTACCTAAAATCATGGACGCTACTGTAAATTTGCTTCGTGTTCTTGCAGCAATCTGATACAAAAGCAGGATTTGGAAAACTTAGGTAAAGAAAGACCAAAGAACAGGTTCACACTACTTGCAAGAAATGGAAGTTGCAGGTTCAGAGGGCTTGTTTGAGTGATTTGGCAGGCCAGAGACTGCCAAGTTAAAATGTACAAAAACAGAGGGTATGTCCATATGCTGCTAAATGACAGGACCGACAAGCCAGTTCCAGTTCTGGAGCCATGATTCTCTTCTTGCTTAACTGTTGGCTCGCTCTTGGGCTATTTGCTTCCAGCAGGCTTCAGACAGAAAGTGCCTTTAGCACTGAGACTTGGCTGAAACCTGAATATAATTTAGCAGTGTAGGTGCAGCCAGAGTAATTTAATTGGTGCTAGAATGGCACTGCATTCAGCCTCATTCTACCTGCCTTGGGTAGGTACAATATCTTACTAGATCCTTTACAAAATAACTTCATTGGTCTGCTGAGCATCCAGCAGGACAAACAGGGCAGTGATCTGCATATGCAGACATATATGTTTAAATAACAAAAAGAGCTAGATCAAGATCAGCTTTTTAATTCATATCACCCTTGCTGCTGTGGAACCTGATAACAGATCTCTTCTGCGATTAATCGCGATTTGAAAATGTTTTCAGAATTGCAACTGTGGATGATAATAGAAACCCCTCAGATGATCATAAGCAAGATATCATTTTTGGGCAAATACAAAATGAGTATTCAGCTTGTGTTTTGTACTGTCATCTTTATACAGAGGTTGCTCACTTCTCATATCCTTCTTTTTCCCATTTTGCTGCACTAACGAGTTTTTAATGCAAAGGAAAAGCGATTATAAGCAGTGAAGCAAAGACAGCTTTATAGAGCAAGACTGAGGAATTGAAGACATAGATCAGAGCTATCCACCAACCTAAGATGAAAGAGAAGTTCATGAAAACAGAGACATATAGATAGCTTTGATTTCATTATCATTAGAGAAGAAAGGATGAAAAATGTAATAGCTATAAAGCTGTTCGTTCATACCTAGTAAGTTGCCTAGATTAATGAGTCACTGCAGGAAGCAATAACATAGAGCAGGAAAGCATCCTATAGTAAAATTTTGGTTCATCTCTGGTTTTAGTGTAATGTGATGTGATTACCAGATTGTTGTAAAGTAAAAATTATGAATTTTCTGCACATATTAAATATATTATTCATTGATGCTGTGTTTTCCTTTCAATGTTAAACATGAGTTGTTTGGTCTTTTCTTCCTATTTCATTTTTAAATACAGATTCTGGGGATTATATTTGTTACTGATTTCATGGTTTATCAGATCTTTAATTGCAGGCAAATAGTTGGTGGATTTTATAGAAAGCTTTTGTTTGGTAGATGCATGTACCTTGTTATAATATTCATAAGAGAAGTACCTAATTACATTTGAAAGGTACTTGACTAGGTAGAGTGATTTATGTACAATGTTTTCTGTTTGCAGTTAGAAATCTAATACAGAATATTAGAAGTTAGGAGTGGGGAGGAGTAATACCTGTGCTGAGAAACAAATTTATAGCTTGAAGATCAGGCCAATCCTAATGCTTTGCTTCAATTTAAGTCTTGAAAAATAATTTAAAAAAAAAAAGTATAAATAAAGTGCAACATTAAACTATTTTCCAGTTCCTATCCCATCATCATAAAAAGTAAAATAGCATGACTTATTTTTTTTTTATTTTTTTTAATCAGTCAGTATTTTCTGGCCAAGCCAAAAAAATGCTGACTGGTTGTAACTAAGTGACACTTTGAAAGACTTCTAAGATGTTAATGAGAAAAGTATTTTCATTGCTCTGCAGTTTACTGACAATATAGTCAGCCTTTGGAACTTTCTCAAATGTGGTGCTCTATCCATTTAAGATACAAGAAAAGTAAAGGATATTAAACAAGTTGCCTAGAGGGACCAAAAAATAAATCCATGTCAGACTGGAACAAGGTTTCTGAATACTGCTTAAATCAATGTCATGTCTTCCGCTGACAGATTTCCTGTCCAGTGCAATCCATTTTGGTACTCTACATTTTGTGGCTTAATTTCTTTTGACACTGAGACTCAGAATAAGAATTACATTAACGTTCTGTGCCTTTTTGCTATTTGGCTGCCTATTGCAAAGGTCTTCTGTCGTGTTCTTGCTCTAGGTTAATATAGTAAACAAGATGTATTTCAGTGTGTGTATCAGTGAGTGATTTTTACATAAGTGCTATGAGTTTTCTGTCTGTTTTTGTATCACAGTGTAAATTGGAGCTCATAAGACAATGCATAAATAATCTTTGTTCCATTTGTGAGAATAATTTTTAGAAACAGGACCTCTTTTTTTGACATGAAACTATTACCTTGGAAACTATTTAAACATTTGCACAAAGTCCACAAACAGATTGTATCAGTCATATTATGAAACTTATACATCCATTCTATACTAAACTTTTAGTCTTCAAGTTTTTAGGCTTGATTACATGCCATTCAAGACAAAGAGGACCTAAGTAGACTATAATTTAGAATTCCTCACCTATATATTGAAAAATATACTTCAGTAAAGTGATGATACTGGAAGAACTGTATAACATGCTTATGAAGTTACCTTCTGTGTGCATTTAAGGAATTTTCTGATTTTATTTTGTTTAGGTCAATGGAACAGAAATTGAATATGAATTTGAAGAAATTACTTTGGAGAGGGTAAGTGTAATTTATTCTCTCTTACAGGAGAATAATGTAATAAAAATAATGCAATTATGAAATTAAAAGTGGTTAAGAATAACATTGTTTATATTTTTAATGAAGGTGGCCACTGTTTATTCTAAACTATAATAATGTGAGTGATACCACAGGATAAATTGTTCATGCTATTAAGAGGTTTCAGGTGTAGGTACTTGAGAACAGTATTCACAGCTCTTGTCAGTGCTCAACTAGGCATTTGATTATTGTGAAGGGCCTGTATAACTTGGTAACTCCCTTTTTAGCTGGTCAGCTGGAATTGTGGCATCTTTTCCCTACAAATATCTTTGTTTTCTTTGCACATGTGCATAATAGAGGGCATGTAGTGTAATACTGTAAGACAAAAACTTCAGCAGGGATGTTAATGTTTAAGTGGCTCCTTAGAAGCAATAGACCATATCTATGTGTAAAGGATGTGTTTTTTCAAAGGCTGAATTACCTGAGCTTAAATCAGGGCTTGCAGTGAAGACTATGTTGGTAGCATGGTTTAAAATAGCACCAAAAAAAAGAGAAGTATTTAAAATTTGTGCTGCATCATATCTTCCTGGATTTGGTGTCTTTTTCCTTCCCTTTGTGTTACATAGCTGCCGTCTTTACACTGCTACTTGGTTTGACACAAAGACAAATGAGCCATGTATGGTGTGAGAAAGGAAGTCTAAACTTGGTCATGTGTGGTAGTGCTTACAAAGATTTTGAATGGATTCAAGAATGCCATTGCTGAATTCCTTTAGTATTTTACCAACATCCTGATAATATAGAGTTTTGCCATGTTGAAGCACATTTCATCTTCTTTCTACATAAAATGATTGAATGAAAGGCCCGATTTACCAAGATGTGACTGATGCCATATGAACAAATACCTGTAGGGTGGCAAATTACCATTAAATTAGATACTTAGATTATATAATTCATTGCATTTCTTCTTCTTCTTCTTCATGTTGTATTTTTAATTGCCCAGGATAATGAATTCCATAATCATCCAAATTAAAGGCATACAAGTTTATGTTCTCATTGATTTGCTCTCTCAGGCAAATTATGAAAGAGCAATATATCTTTTTATCATAGCCATCTTCATCACAGATTACATATAAGGTTATGGGCACTTTTTATCTACTGTCTCTCAACTAACTCGCGCATCACTAGTTATTCATTGGACTAGAGTTTCCAAAGGTCACTGAACAGAACATGCCTCCTGGGTGATATTTTGAAAACCACTTTATTTTTAACAGATGTGTAAGTTATCAGTGTACACACTGCAGAACAAACGTGATTTGCATCTCCTGTACCTGTCAGATGCAGATAACCAGTTGTTCATAATGCAAGATATCAGTTAAAGACCGAAAAAGCATAGCAAAGGAGATACAGATCTTAATGGAGTATATTTCTCTTGTTTTCTGGATGCTGCTGGATCTGTGGCTTCTGATTATTACTGCTCGAAATGTTCTGTCACACGTATTAGTGTTTTGTCTCAAAGGCAGAGTACTGTGTCTGCTGGTTTTTGTGTGAGATATAAAACACAAGTGATTGCCTTTAAATAGCTATCATTTATGTCAGACTAAAAGCATTTTCAGAAAAAAAAAAGTCATTCTCCATGTTGATTGCCCATTTTCTTCCACAAAACTGCTTTTAGAAATTAGATGGAAATCATCTCTCTGTATTTAATGGCAAAGCTGCAAAATATATTAAGGTTGCTGCTGTTGAGAGAGAAAAATATAGTTTGCCCATACCAAACAACTGGAAATAAACTTTACATTTTAGTCCAGTTATTCAAGTTAGAGAATTCTGCATCCCCAAAACCATAAAATATTTTCTTCGTGACATTTATCCACATTTTTAAATGGTCTGTATAATAAAAGGGATTTTACAACATGAAAAAAAAAGATTGGTTGAGGCTGTATTAGGGCTTTTCAACTCTTACCTATTCTTTTTAATAACAGAATGAAAGGGGAGGTGGTAAAGGATTTATTAATTCAGAGCGCTTTGCAGTCCCTATAGACACCATTAATTTAATTTTAGGAGATCACCTTCATCCATAGGTGCCATGAATTCATGGGATCTATTCCTGAAGAGAGTTACTGTCTTTGATATGAACCTTGCCCCAGGGTGAAGAGATGTCTCCATCCCTTTGGGAAAAATAAGACCACTGTGTGTATGGTGGCACAAAGTACCCCATGTGGAGCTGGGGAGCAGATTAACAGGGTCCCAAAAGTGGTAAGAGCAAACCTTGCTAATGGTCTGGCGGGAAGGTCAGTGCAAAGCTTGCTGAGCACCCCCAAGCTGCCCAGAAATGACTTCTAGGATACAGTGGGCTTGTGAAGAAAGCTTTCTTTTTTTCTTTGAAATATTGTTGTTCAGTTGTTTCTATTTAAAATGTTGTGTCCTAGTTTACAGTTAAAAAGGACTTGAAAATTTGATATTAAAAGACTTAAATTTATGATCAATGCTGTTCCAGGAGCTAAATAAGTATGCCTCTGCCAGCGCTCTCTGTAGTGGGTGCTCTTATCCTCTTCAGTTGTGCCAGTCTCTTCTCAGGTACCTTCACCAGTCTCTGAGCCCACAAGGATCACTGTTAGGTAAATGATCCTCATTTAGAGCTCTCATAAGAACGTCCTTGAATAACAGTCACACAGTTAAGGCAAATCAAACAAATTCTCTTATCTAAAGAAAAAAAATAATGTGTGAGATTCTTTGCTAACTTACAGGCATAAAATGCAGATCCAGGTGTAGACTGAAACTTCATATTTAGTTAAAACCTACAATGCCTAAATGCGCACACAGAAAAGATAAAGTAAGCCATTACCTTGCTCTAGCTTGAATATTAAAGGTATTTTAAAAAAGAAACTCTACCTAAAATGACTCATATTAGTGCAGTGATGTTAGTCTTCCATTACTACAGGACTTGAAAAACATATCCAGTGCTATTAAGAGACCAATCTGTAAATCAGTGGTCAGTGTAAGAGATAATCAAATTGACTCTGGTACAAAGCCTAGTCCAACATCCCTAAGCTGGAGGAAAGTTTTACTTGATTGACTCTTTGATACAGGGCCATGCTTGGAGACTTATGCTAAAGAAAGGATTTTAATAGAGGTTGATGGAATATCAGCCAGTATAAATAGTTACCTTGAAGAAAAGTAAAGAAAGACAGTGGGTCACTTAGCTATTTGTGTTGGATTCCTGCCAAGTTCACCATCTGAGTTCAGATCTCAATACTTTTTTATTCCTTGCCTACTATTTCAATGTTAGGAAAAAAAGAGGGCAGTTATGATTGATAAAACTGTTTTCATAGAAGTCTTTTCATGTACAGCATGTATTTTCATTCTGTTTCTGTATAAAAGGGAAATTGTATTACTTCCTGTGGAATAGACTGCTTAGAAAAATTAAATTCTATTAACTCTGAAATTAATGACATCGAGATCCCAGTGCATTTGCATCATGAAGTTGACTGACCTTGGTATCTGAACAGGTCAAGCTGTAACTGAGGATTTGCCCAAGGTTGAAACATGCACAAAATGTCTCTATTTCTTTTTCTTTTACACTCCTGTGGATTTTCTTGCCTATGATAACAAATCAGGTTACACTGCAGAATGTACCTGTTTTTTAATGGACCACATTGTTTTACAAAGTTTTTAGGAACTTGTTTTGTTTCCTTCTCATTTTTTGAGATTGGTTGCAACTGCTATTGGTCTCACTGAAGCTAAGGGAGAGACAGGCATGGATGCTCATATAGCACAATTATATCCAGAGAAAATCAGGTTAAATATATTCATAGAATCATATTCCAAAGAGTAAAATCTCAATAATGATTTATCATCTCAGAATGTGCTGCGATAACTGTGATAAATTTAATTCTGTATCCACCACATGCTCTGTTCAGTGGAGAGACTAAAACTCTGCTCTATCTCTTCTTCCCTGTGACTTGATCCATGACATCAAGCACCATGAGAATATTTAATTTTTCTAGTTCAAGATTCTAGTTCTCTAAGAGGCTGTTTCTACATTTCACCAAATTGAAGATCTATCAAAATCTCAATTAAAAAGGCTAAAACTGATCATAAGTAAACTTTTAAAATATAAAAATCCTGAGCAAACAGTGGAGAAAGAAACCCTCATACATTTCAGTATTTATTATAGGCCCCAGTTTTTATTTACTTTAGATAACTTGTAAACTGAAGAAATAATCACTACTATGCTGTTTTTGTCACTAATTTCCTTTGTGCTATTGTCAAAGTTTGCAAAAATACAAGCAGGTATATTCCACTGAACACTGAAGAACAGTGAGAATTAGATTGCATTCAGTGACTCAAGGATTTAATTTGACTCAATGCCTTATTTTTTAATACCTGTCTACATATCTTCTTTTGGCAGAGATCATAGAATCATAAAACTGTTTGGGTTGTAAGGGACCAAAAGCCATCTAGTCCAAGCTCCCTGCAATGAACAGGGACACCTTCCACTAGATCAGGTTGCTCAGAGCTCTGTTGAACATTGCCTTGAATGCTTCCAGAGATGAGGCATCCACAACTTCTCTGGCCAACCTGCTCCAATATTTCACCATCCTCACTGTAATTTTTTTTTCTTCAGATCTAGCCTAAATCTACCCTCTGTTAGTTTAAAATCATTACCCCTTGTCCTACAGTTACAGGCCCTGCTAAAAACAAGCCTGTCCCTATCTTACTTGTAAGTCCCCTTTAAGTATTGAAAGGCTGCAATAAGGTCTCCTGGAGACTTTGCTTCTCCAGGCTGAACAAATCCAGTTTTCTCAGCTGCTTTGTAGGAGAGGTACTCCAGCCCTCTGATCACCTTCACAGTCTCCTCTGCACTCAACAGGTCCACGTCCTTATGTTGGGGCCCCTAGAGCTGAAGGCAACATTCCAGGTGGCATCTCACAAGAGCAGAGGAAAGAGGGGGAGAATCAGCTCCCTTGACCTTCTGATCACCCTACTTTTGTTGCAGCCCAGGATATGGTCATGCCAGGTCATGTCCACCTTCTCATCAGCCAAGATCACCATTTGCTCATATGCCTGGGAAATAAGGTTTTCGCTATTAGTCAGTAGTATATCTTTGTTCCGCCTTTTTTTAATGTGTAAGACAGCAGTTGTTCATACATCATTATGCTTTGTCCTCTCAGCAATGAGACTGTAAGACTCTGCAGTGCCAGGAAACTCTTCCTTTAAGAGGTTCAGAAATAACAGAGTGGAAGGGAGTGGTCAAGAAGTAGCTGCTAGGAAAAAGTATTTTCAAAGTTTAAAAGCGTATGCTGTAGACGTATGGCTTTGGAGAACCCAGAGTGCACAAATCAATATCCAACCATCAACGGCCCCAGTGGAGTGGTCTGACATCTTCCTACAGGAAAAAGTAAATCTCTTAAAGTGAGTGTCCCTCAGGTAACTGCCAAGCTCCTCCAAATGCAGTGTTGCTCTCTGAGTGTTTATTTTTGCAGAACTGTAAATGATTTCTTCACAGCTGAAAGCTTTCTGTGTGCCCTTATTACATTTGCCTGCTTCCTAAGTTGTAGTTTTTCTTGCACCCTCGGACTGATATAGATTATAATTCAAAGGCAGACTCCTCCTTATTGACTAGTTAATACCAACCAGATTCATAGTAGAATACTGACCTAAAGGTGTCTGTTGCTGTAAAGGTCACCCATGGGATTTTTTTCCCAGAAGGCATCTACAAGAAGAGGCAGAAGTGTCAGGATAGGGAACTGAGTTACTGGCAAGCAGAAAATGAGAATCCCATCTTTTTCACTGCTTTGCAGACAATTTGGAATACTGATCTCTTGATTATTCATATGGAGTCTCTGTAACATATTTCTCTATATGTACATGTAACACAAAATTCTATAAAATGAAAACATAAATTAAGAAAGATCCTTGAAAATACAGGTGTAGTGCATGCAATCACTGTGCAGGAAATTTTCTGCATTCTAATTCCAATCACATCTTAGTTTAGAGTTGAGACTGATAGGCAGTTGTGTCAGTGGAAGGTTGTTTACCTTCCGAGAGGTTTGTAAGTACTGGAAAGGTCAGACTCTGGCCTCTGAATGCAATGGCTGAAGCAAGGTCTATCTTCTTTCATCTCTTGTATCTTAACAGATTTTGCTTTGACCCAAGATCATGGAGTGAGCTGATGAAAGGAACTGAAGGAGCCTGGTGTGCAGTCCTGCTAATGGGACACTGAAATACCAGGTCAACATTTTCCAAATCAACTGCAGAATTTGGTTGCTATAGTTCAATGACCTAAATTAAAATTCCTTGGAACAGTCTGATTTTTTTTTAATATTACTCATCCAAATCATATGACTTTCACCTCAGAGCAGCCTTAATTTGGTACCCAAAATATAACTAATCAGTGGAAAACTTTTTGTTCTTATTCTGTCAGAGTCATTATGCTGAAACTATTCCTGGTTGTAGAGCTGTGCATTTCTTGTGGGGGCCTGTTCCACCTGTGCGTGGTAGAGGTACAAAACGTGCCATTCCAGAGTATGTGTGGAAAGGCAGAAGAGCTGGGAGAGTGAGGGCTGTACCTTTTAAGGGACAGAAGCTCCTGCCTGGTGTTCTTAGGCTGTCATTCTCCACATTCAGTGTCTGGGACTGGAAATTCAATAATCCCACATAACTGTCTTACTGAAGATTATTGAAAGTGAAGACTAGGAGCACTGAGGGAACAGCTATTAAGTATTACATCCCTCTTAGAGATTAAAACAAAATATTGGTATTTATTGTTATTGCTCTTAACAGATACATTGCTAAGGAGCAAGGTGAAGTAAAACAAGGCAAGCTGCCCACAGTTGCAGCATTGATAGTATCCCAGAAAAAATGACAGCACAGGGAGAACTAGTCTGTTCTACAGATAGGGTTGGACTGGACTGCTCCAGAATACATGCTGCCAGAAGAATTTGAGTTCTTCAGGGCAAATGCTAGATAGAAAAGCATCTGATTTTCCCTTGAACCTTTGTCTATGAGGAAGATTTGCCCTGTAGTTCATCATTGCTACAGCTCTGCAGAGTGTGCATCATTTCCCAGATGTGAAGTCACAGCACTTCTCATCCCAGTAGTCAGGACAGGAAATCTGCAAAGCTGTGAAAGGGGAGACAGTGAAGAGTAAAAGGCTATAAGTGAATAGAGAATAAATTTAACTGCTGCACTGTGATTAGAAAAAGAAACTGAAATAGCACTATACATTTAGGTCCTTCTGGGAGGGATTCAAAGAAATTAATGTTTTTATATTGTTTTTTTTAGGATCCTTCTTTTAACTCTAAGTGTCTGAATAACGCTTCATGGATGCTAGCTTGGTTAAATCAGAATAGTATATTTCTTTGGATGTATTGCTTCACTGCCATTCAAGTTCCTCTGAGGGCGTTATCACAGTGAAGGATGTCTCCTCCCATGCATGTGTGTTCGCTTATAATTTCAGAGTTTAAAACATTACATAGTTTGGATTTACACTTGATGATTCAAGCTTTTCAAGGCAAAGAATATTTGTATTACTGTGAATTAATTAGGCTTGTATTCATTCGTATATGTAAATTTGAACGTCTGTGTATTAACTGATTTTAGTAATTCATGTAGTAATTTCTGGGTAGTTCTTCAGATGGTGGGTTCACAATTTGTTTCTATGAATCCTCAGGTCCACAGAAGATTATGAGAGTTTTCCAGTTGAGTGGGAAAAAATTTTAAATAACTGAATATTCTGTCATGAAAGCTCACTGTGGTATTTTAGTGGTTTTAAAAATAATTTGAAGCTTTGAAGAATGCTCAAGCAGATAGAGATCATTGGAGTTTGTTTGCCATATTTTTTAAAAAATTTAATAAAAGTCACTTGATGCACTGAGCTATTTTGTTCCCAAAGGAGTAAATTTCATTCTCCTATATATTGAATCGCAGACCAGAAGCTACTTAGACTCACTGCACTGAAAACTCACAGGGAATTCATTCGGGGAGAGCATGTCAGTAGAAAATACAGATACTAGAAAGAAGGCATGAACACAATACTAGAAAGTATAATGAAATTGATAGAAACAAAATAAAATCAACTACAGGAAAATATTCCATATAAAAAATAAAGTTGGGAAGTTAAGCATCATTTATTTATCAGTTTAAAAGCTACCTATGTGAGTACAGAAAAAGGATTATTCATGTTCATTTCTACTTAAATGTTTTATCCCTTTAAGTATGCCAAGATCACTGAGACCTTGAGCAGCCTATTATTTGAAAAGTTACTTCACGCAAGTCATAGCTGCCTCAAGGCAATGTAATGCTACTGTTTCTTTCAAATTAGTATTATATTGACATTTTATTTTTCAGGTAATATCACTCATTTATTGCTTTTCTCTCATTTCCTAAATTGTTTGCTCTCACCAGAGAGTTTGCAGGGAGTAATTCTGCTGCCTTTTTGTATTATTTACAACTTTCCATGCAAATTGCTTTCACTTCAGATGTAGCTTTTTAGGATGTGGCCTTTCAGTTTATTTACTCTATTATCTTTTCTTGACAAAGTACATGCTATATCTCACTGCTCTTTGGTACCTGGAAAGTGAGCATCTACTGCAGGCTGTGAAACTGCCTTGGCAGTGAAGTCAAACCTGCAGAATATTGCATTTTCTGAAAGGAATAGTTTAGTGTGCTGTGGATGTTGGTCTAAGGGAAGAAAGCTCTGTACAGTGAAACAAGACAACCTTTGGAGCAGTGTCCTAGTCCTCCAGTCTGATGCAGAATAGCAGACCTCTCCCCTCCAGCTTAGCATTTCTGCTGTTATTAGACAGTAATTTTACCTGGAAATAATTTTGCAGTATTTTAATCCAGATTTTAGAATTTTCTTGGTGCTTGAATTGAATTTTAAGGAAGTGCAAACAGATGGGTATTATATTCTATGGAGTTTGACTTTTCCAAACTGGTATAAACTGGCACTTTGGAACAGACTGCCTATGGAAATGTTAAAAAAAGATTTGGCACTTTGTGGTATGGTTTAGTGGCCATGGTGGTATTCGGTCAAAGGTTGGACCTGATGATCTTGAAGGCCTTTTCCAGCCTTCATGACTCTATGATTCTGTGGAAAAGCCTGCTAGTCTAAGTGTACCACCCAAGCAAACCTGAAGTGTACCACCCTGAGATAGCCCACATCAATCAGCACTAGTCACTAATGAGCAAGTGTGACTTCCAAATAAATATACCAGTTCTGAATAGAAGCTTCTGGAAAGTATGTATATTTTAAAAAGTAATTATATGTCTGTCTGGAATGCTGTATCTTCTAAAAAAGTATGTAGGAATCTTTTTGCATAAAGACTGAGAAAGCAGTACAGAAAAAAAAATATGAGCTACAAAGCACTGGTTTGACTCAGTTTTCACTTAGTTTTGCAACTGGCATTGTCAAATAATATGTAGATTTAAAACATGTACATTTCAGTAAATGAGAAAAATGAACCTCAATTTACGAGTAGAAAATGAATCATTCTGGAGATGATAATAATCACCTTGCAACAAAGATGGTAATTTTTGAGGCAGGACTTTAGAAAGGCATCTTTGATGTACTGGATTTGTCGCTTAGAAAAAGCAGTGCTCTGCATTGCAGAAAATTGCTTTTCATTTTTCTTATAATTTAGAATCAATTGTAATGCATAAATTAGGGCCACACAACCTTGAGAAATCACTATGCCATTTTGGTAGGGAGTGACATTGCAATGATGAAGAGGAATAAGGGGGAGAAAACATTTGCTGGATTATCAGACTGAATTGCAAAAATGTCATTGCTGTGCATTGTAACAATAAAAACCTCTGATTTGTTCTTTGGGTGCAGCATTTGTTCGTATGCATTTGTGTTTGAAGCAGTCACAAGATCATTTGTCTTGCACTTACAACTACCATCAAGCTTATCTTTGACTCCATGAAGGGAAGAAAAGCTTTTCCTTGTCGTAAGAAGGCTGAGAATATATCTGATATACTTTTTTGCAAAGTGGTTTCACAGGAGCAATGGCCTACTTTGTAGCAAGTAAAAGTTCTTTGAAATGATATGATATAGAGCATTTTCTCTCAAATTTGTGCTTAAAACTGCAACTAAATGTCAAACAGATAAGGTACCTCCAGGTATGCTGAAGTCATAAGTAGATGAAAAGCAATTGTATGCTGCTTATGCATGTTTTATACTGCAAGATATTGCTTTACCTTTAGAATTTGACCTAGCTGGTGAGACTCCAGCATGACTTGAAAATCACCTTATGCAACTAAATGTGATATATGAATTCTGACTGAATTCTATGAATAATTTATTTTTGAGTGGTTTTTAATTGTGTAGAGTTTTACTTCTTCCACATTTCCTATATCTCACCTGCAAAGCAGAAGAGAGCTCCTGGTAGCATATTGTCACTGTGAAAATGTAATACAAAGATTACCATTAACAAGAATTCAACTATAATTGAAAAAAATCATAAGTAAAACCACTAAAAAAAATTATGGCTTGTAACCTTAATCTTTACTAATGTTGAATAACGCTTTAAAGTGTAAATGTTTCTCTTAACTGTGATGATGAGGAGGAGGATAATAAACCTAGTGTTTTTATCATATTTCATGATAGGGAAACTTAAAGCACAGAAAGCAAGCCAGCTGTAAAAATAGCATGAAAACATGCATCTCTTAGAATCTGTAGTCTAGCAGCCTACTTTTAAGTCCACTTTGATGAGTACACAGTGAAAAGTACCTATTCCATTGGTATCAAGGCCATAATAGTACTGCAAAATTTACAGAAGTTTAGGAAATATGGGAAAGACAGCATTTTTATACTCTTATAATGTCCCTTAAATTTTTAAGAAGGCTAAAATATGTGAATTTACTACTCATCAGTCCAGTATTTATTTAGAAATTATAATAAATATTTAACAAGTAGATATTTTTATTACCTTTGGAAAGCAGAAATAGGGCCATATTACACAGTGAAGTGTAATGTTTTTGTCAACAAACATTTAATTAAAACACTGAATACTGAAATCTTTACTGAATTTTTAAGCAAGGAGGGATGCTATACCTACATACCTTACATTATAATGAATATGCTTAGAGATTTCGTATTAAGCATTCTCATGGGAAATCTAGATAGCTATTGTTATAATTCCAGTGGGAGGAATGCCTTTCTAAGAGGAAGCTTAGAAAATGAATCTGGAATTTTTAGGTGTATTCATTATAATGTGGCTTAGGGAGAAATGAGTGAGTTAAGATTGCATGTGTGTGTGTAGACTAGTTGTAAAAAAAAAAAAAGTAACTGCTCCAGGCTATAAATTTTGAGCTAAAGTAACAAGAGCCATTAAAAATCAATGTCTCTCCTGATACTCTACCTCCAAATAATACCATTACTCATTTCTCCCAATAGCAGAGAAATATCCATCAAAACAGGCTGAGGAAAACCATGATCTTCCTGAAACTTCAGCTCTAGTTTAACTAGATGGAAGGAAATCAGAGAAATTCAAATATAGCAGGGACTCAGAGTCCAATGTAACTGTATACAAGTAAAGCCCCAAACTATCCTTAATTATGAGAATGAGGTAGGGGCTTATTTTCCAAGTTGATTTCTAAGGGAGATAATTGAACAGCAAAAACAGTCTATGTATGAAGTCAAGGACTCCTGCCTTGAAAGCAATGAATCTGCAGAAAAGCACTGGGCCTCCTCGCCTGTTGTCAGCCAAACACAAATTTTCAGTCCAGTGTTGTAAACAAAAGTCAAGTGAAGACCTACGGTGCATAAATGAGAGGTGTTAAGCAGAATAGGTTTTGGGATGTGGAATGTAACAAGGTTTGGGACCTGACGTGTAAAACTTTTGGAATACCTTGCTTAATTCTACTTGAAAGAAATACTGATGATTGAAGTGTCCTTAGGGGAAATCTTGGGGGTTATTGTGACCTTGGAAGACACACTCTCTTAGTGAGGGACACAGGTACCTTCATGAATTTCTTTTCTTGGGAGGAAATTATAGGGTGATTTGGTCAGAGAAAACCAGCACTTAAATGAGAAATAACCTTTTAGAGAATGTTCTTTATCCTATCTGGATGGAGATAACAGAAGCTGATGGTTTGATGTTGAAGTCAGACAAGCTGAGACTGGACATAAATGTGTTAATAGGTCAGCCATGGCAAAGGAGCAGGACTGGATGTAAGTTTTAGGAAAGGGACCTGATAGAAAAGGAAAAAAAGGAGTATACTATAAGTACTAAGAAGGAGTATTAATTAATTCAGAAAGGTTGTCAAACACTAACTGATCTGATAAAGGGCAAAAATGGACATTTTGAGAAGGACAAGGGACACAGAAGGATGTTAATGGTGAGGATCAGGTTCAGCCATATTAGTGTATATGTGTGACACAGCTGTGTGTATGGCACATTTTTAAGGGATCAGCAAGGCAAACCAAATGCTTCCAGAACAACATAACATCCTTTACTACTTTATGAAAAGTAGAAGACATTAAGTAAGAAAAGCGTTAAAACTACAGTTTTTGTTTGGAAAAAAAAAGTTCTCAGGGAGTGCAAGGAGACAGGTATGTGCTTAATTTCTGTAAGAAGGGGGAAAACCAAGCCTAGCATGGCTTTTTTATCCTTTTTGCAGTAATTTCTCTGCATTACAAAGAGACATTGTGTAATTAAGTGACATTTTTCTCCAAAAATTATTTAAGTAGGTCCTATAGCCTATATTAGGCAGAAGTTCAAGGCAAATGATCCAGTTGTTTCCTCTGCTTTAGATTAACTTTGCGGCATTAATTGCTTACTTGGAGATAACTAAGAAGGTAACAGTTTTCCAAAACTGTATTTGTAAATTAAATATCTTTATCTCCTTGTTCTGAGGAATGGGGTATTTCAGGTGCTATAGCATAATGACTGTTGCTAAGTGTTATGATTTAATTGAGCCCAGAGTCAGTAGAAGTCAACTCCACAAGTGTTTAGTGTTTACCATATGATATATCACAGTATTGTTACTGAGGATCAGTTGTCCATAAACGGAGATGTAATGTTATTTGGCCAAAGTAATTTTTTAGTGGGATTTTTGAAACCTTTGGGAAAAATAGTCCTTAGCTTGTTCAAATTTGCTTAGAATATAGTGGAGGAGGGACCATGATGTATTTGTGAAAAATTCATGCTTGTTGAAAACATTTGTCAAGAAAAAATGGGGTTGAAATAACACACACTTGACATTAAATTTTTAAATAGAAATAAGCATTAGACAAAAGCAGACTACATGAAGAGGAAATAAAAACAATAACAGCTGTTATGGGACACAAATATATGCTTTGGAAATTGTCAGATTTTCATTCCTGTTCTATTATTCTGCTATGCTTAACAAACATATTGCTTGTATTGTGTTGTCTCAGGTAAACCAACTCTCTAGATGCCATGACTACCTAGCAAAGGAGATTTATAGATAAAAACAGCTTTTGGTTCACTGAAAAAGAGTGTGTATCTATGAAAAATGCACAAGTCAGACTGAATAATGAAGCACAGTGCAGCAACCAAGCTGAATTCTGGAGGTCAGCTGCACTACAGAGAGTACAACCACATTAACTATTTCATTTAACAGAAACATGTACAACAATAGGAATATTATACTAAATTCAGGCAATATACTCCTTTTTATACTGCAGAGTCAATGTTAGTTTGAGGTTCTTTGTGTTGCAACACATTCGAGTATAACCATGCCCAAAAAGCCCACAAAAAGTCCTAATTGTCAAGTGTGCAGTGAAAAACAAAGTCATTAAGAGGTTGTTAGAAGATTTTTAAAGAAAGCTCCATACCAGATGGGTTTAGTTGCAGGTGAATTTTAGACGGCATAGAGATCTGCAGCCTACAAGAGAGAAAGGGTTTGTAAAGAAACTGAATGACAAAGCATTATTTTTAAAGGTTAAATTGAAAATGGAACTAGAGCTGTAAACATTATTATAAAAATAATAATTTTATCAAAATGTCAGTGGCCCCAAATCCTCTCTTCATCTTCAAATTTTAAAAAATTTCTGTATTAAGAATAACAAAAATACCCTTGAAAATACCCTTGAAAAGCAAATGCAACATTTTCCCATATTTCTTCCATTTCCAGTGAGGGTGTTTATTTTGTTGTTTTACCTTTATCTCACTGATGCCCTAGCTTTAAAATCTTTAAAATCTGCTGATAATTGCTTTCCTTCCTTTTTTGAGGACATGGCAATATAATAATTACCTATATCAGTAACTTTTTAGACAAAACTCTAAGTAATGCATCCATGAAGATACCTGGCAAAGTGGTTATCAAAATTATCAAGTGTTGGGGTTTTTTTTCAATTAGGTTAAGTATCTCAATTCCACTCTTGTGCTTTCCTGGGAGTGTTGCTGCTCATAGATCACTACTTGTCTTTCAACTGGCACAACATGATGTCCCTGGGTTTGGATCCCTTAAGAAGTTTAATTGCCCAGAGATCATCAGAACCTGCTCATTTAATGGGAAGGGGAGAAAGGATGCATGGTAGCTGTTCCTATCCAACTACCAAGTGAAGTATGTAACTTGGATTCATAGGATACAGAGATGCTTGACCCTTATTTTCGGAGGAGCAAGAGGAAAGGAAAGCTACTGTGGAGTCAGGAATTCATGATTTTGAGTGTCAGGAAGGCAGTAGATTAGAGGGACTTTGTTTCTGTAGCTCAGGATGTTAAACTTTCCCATGAAGACTGGCAGTTGTTTTAGGGGACTACTACAATGTTTTGCATTTTTTGAAGTTCCATTTTACATTTTAAAAAGTCTAAAGTTCAGAGACAACACTAAGTGTGAACTCTAGTGAATGGGTATAAAACTGAATCTCACATCCCATTCGATTTCAGCTGCAATGGATTATCTTTTCTTGAAGTGTAGGTCTTTTCAGTACTCCAAATACTTGTTAAAATTGTTATTCAGAATGCTATTTATGACAATCAGTTTACCTACTCCTGGTTTGATATAGAGAAAGGAATATGGCATTGTTTTCATTTTGAAGTGAGAGACTCCTCATTTGTATCATTGCTGGGATACAGAAATATCGGCTGGACGAGAAATTTTAACAGATGGATGTAAGTCTTTCTTTTTGACATTTCTATTGTCCCAGAACACATCTGGGAGATTGTTCAGATTAATTTCAGGGTTTCTGGCGCTATCCTCGTACTTTTGGGAAATTATATGAGTTGTTGCATTGATCAGAACAACTGATCCAAACCTCTCCTGCAACAGCAAGTCCTTTTAAAAGTGCACTGCAAAGCATTTCAGGGATTTGAAGGTCACAGTGTTTTCATCACAGACAATGGTGTATGCTTTATAACAAAAGTGCTGCCAGGAAAGCATATATGAGTTCTCTCTGGATGTAAGAAAGGGCAGCTTATCCCCATCAGACAACATTTGGGATCTCTAACATTTATACTGTGGAAAATCCAGTTATTAGACATCTATCATTTAATTAATCGATGGTAAGAATGATGTCAACATCAACTTGAAGAGACTACTGCAGAAAACAGGAGCTGATTTTGTAAGATTTTTTTCTTGTGGATTTTGAGTCAACATCTGTGTGCTGCAAGGTAGAGTCTGAATTCCATGGGCTGCTGTTGGGAAGCAAGTTTGAAGGCATTAGATACAGGCAAGACTGAATGAAAAAGTAAGTCATTCCTAAATAATTTTGTTGTTGTAGCACTAAATTGTTTGAGAAAACAGTTTGTTGTTCTGGACACCTTGAGAAACAAGGCATTAACCTGATGAATAATTTAAAGCAGTATACAAACTTAAATGGATAGAGAAACTATTCTTTCTAATTGTTTTGTTCTAGTCTCATGAGACAAAGATGAGTGCCAGTATCTTCCTTTTCTTCTATTTTCATTTATATCTCTACTTTTTTAAATCTTGTAATGCATCAATTAAATAGTAAAACACTTAGCAATAAAGTTTCTTTGAAACAAATATAGTGAGGTAGCACAGAATTATAAGTAGTACTGCTATTAAAGCTACAAACTGACAAAAATTCACATTATTATTCTTTGTTGGTGTTTATATGCTGACAAAAATGAGTGTCCTCTCATATTTGGAGGAGAGAAGACTGTGTTGCTGTTTGCTCAATCTTATGTTGTAGTATGTGGCTATTTAACAAAGAAAAAGAAAGCAAGCTATAATCTTATCTAGAATATTATGGAAAATGAGCTAGAAAAATGGTACCATCCAGTATTTTTTTAATTTAGAGTGATAGTGAAGAAGAGAATGCTATTGTAGCTGGTGAAAAAGAAAATGCAAAAAAAGGAAAAGGCACCCAGGAGAAATTCTAAAGGAATGGGTAGAGAATAGAAACCAGACCATAGGAGAAGACAGATGGCATGTTCATCTTGCTTTAGGCTTGCACCCATAAACTGATCAAATGCTTCATGGAGTCAATAGGAGGCTCTTCACAGTCACTAATGGATTTTGGAACTGGCCTTAATAAAGAGGGGGATATAGGCTAATTGCTTTACTTAGTCTGCTGATAGAGCTGATAGATGTAGTTTCATAAAAGCAAACAAGTCTAGAAGATTTTTAAAATTCTTCAGCCAAATATCTACAGGGTGAAGAGCTCACAGAAACCACAGCAGGCACATGCTTTGTCCTGGCTTGATTTTTTGTTTCAATTAATATAATTATTTGTGTATTTTTCATCTTTCTATGCAAATATTTTATAAATAATAAATTTGATTATTTTGTACACATAAAATGGAAAGAAAAGCCCATGGGTTATTTTGCTTTTATGCATTCAGTCTGTTTCTAGTATGTTATTGATTTTTAAAATACACAGACTAATGTTAGTATACTAATTATTTTCCATCTGTATCATCCTGACTTTGCTTATTGATATCCCCTTATTCTCACTGAATTTGGCAAGTGTTGTTTCAATTTTAGTATTTCTGCTTATGGAGAGAAAGAGACTGTGCAGGAGACAAAACTTTTCTATTTGGAGGACATGTGATGCTAATAACAGATATTAGATAAGCCTGGATTTAATTGACAATATATTTCTTTACTAGATTGAAACAGAAAGAATTGGTAATATTTTAGGTCTCATTAATAAAGACCTTATAGATGATATGAATTTAGCGAAGAACTAAGGACCAAGTCCTTTCAAATTAATTGTTTAAATTAAAAGAAAATGTTTTAAATGAGTTTCTCTTTGTATAACGGGAGAATTCTAGGAAACCAATAGAACAAATTATTCAGCTAAATTGTGGTGGTAAACACTGGAAATGGAGAAGACTTTGAAAGACTTTGAATGAGTTTTGCAACTTAGTAAGAAACAAAAAAAGCTGTAAGGGAAGTTCCTTAAGTGAAGGATAATTCTGACAGAATATCAGGACTAGAAAAAAGGATTGGTCTGTGGCAAAAAGTATATCTGAAAGGTCAATATTTAACAGAGGAGTGGAACTTGGCAAAAGTTAAGATGAAATAGAGCTCTTTTTAAAAAAAAAAAAGGAAATCTAATTAGAGAAGAAACAGAGAGTAAGTTTTGGAGCACTATCTAGTGCAATAAAATAGGGATTTGTTTTTGTACCATCTACAAACTAGTATTTTGACTCCATATTTCTTAAGGACCATAACTTTGAATATCATGAAATGCAAAATAACACATTGATTTAAAATAGAACATATGAGTGAGAAAAACTTCGGGAGCCCCAAAATTAATTTAAGTTGTGGGAGAACAGGTCATTTCCTTTCTAGAACTTTAAATAAACTAATTGAAGTTTTGAATCCATTCATCAAAGCAGTGGTCACACATTTGAAGCAGAATATAGAAAATAGGTGTAGTGGGAAAGGAGAAAATATGTTGCTGCCCATAGTTTCAGCTAAATAGCATGCTAAACTTAGAACAACTTTGAATGTTCTTTCACATTTAGGTCGTGGTAATAAATAGAAAATAGTATAAAATTCAACAGAGTTTAGCAAAGTAGATTGTACCAGAGAAATTTGATAGCTTTTTTTAATTATTGTTTTAAACTGACTCCCTAGGAAAAGAAAATCTATTCTCCCTTTCTTGACTGAAACATAATAAGCATTGTGCTGGACACTGTGGGGCTTAGTAAAAAGCTCTGAAATGGATAGTGCCTGTTTTTATGGTAAATGATAGATTGTTCTAAAGAGGTAACTGTCAGGTTGGAAAATTATTAATGAGTCCTTTATGATGGTTCCCAAGATTCACTCTGCTTGGTAATGATCTTAGCACAAATTATTACTTGACATGCTCTATCTCAGTGAAATTACGTGGTATCACAGCATTGGGAAAAGTTTTCAGTATGAGGAGGATCGAAGTGTGCTAGAGAGATCAGTGGGTAATCTCAGGAACTGATGTAAAAGAAAGGTAATTAAATTTAATCATGGCAAGTGATATGTTAAGTACCTGTAACTAAGAACAAGAACTTACAGTATGGAAGTACAGCTCATTAACTGACAGGTGAAAAACATTTTCATGAAGTAGTTTTGTATGAGTAAATTTATGTGAAGTAGTTGTAAAAAAAAGATCAACTGTAAAAGATGTGCAGGCCTAGCAGTGTCAAAGGAGGTTTTTCCTGTAGATATGAAAGTTATGTGCCAAAGTATCATTGCATATTGTAGGATACTTGGAAGATCAAAGGCATATTGTAAGCGTGAGCAATCCAGATATTCTGATTTGTGAGACAATGCAGCTTTGTGGTAAAACTTTGCAAAAGATATGAGAGAAAACTGCAGATGGGAAATATGTCTGAACTTGCAAAAATAAATGAACAAAGCAATACCTACATGACAAAGGAACCATGCAAGAAGAGGAACAGCAGTTCACGTGAACAAGTAACTTTAGCCAATGATAGAATAAAGCAAAACACGTGGACAGTGGGTAGTAGCCAATAAGCTCTTGATGTATGTGTGATACTGATGCTCTAAATGTATAAAACAACAAGCTTTGTAAGCAATAAATGGGCATTAGCCTGAGATCATATTGGCCGTTGTGCTTTGTCCGATTTCCCACTAATTCTGCAACATATACTGGAATATTGCATTTGTGTCTATTTTCCTGTGTTGAAAAAAACCATTGAAGATAGGTTCAGGAAATGGCTACTACATTACTGTAGGTAATAGGCTGGCATCTGAAAAAACTCTAAAAACTTGTCCCATTAAGCCTAGAAAAGCAAAGTCTGAGAGGACCAATTATTCTCATCTATAAATACAGTTCTGAAGGTAAAGACCAGAGAGGGGAGATAATTAGGTGGATTAAAGGAAATTGTTGATAGAGTAACAAATGAGTCTGAATTGACCCTCTATAAATTTCAGCTGAAAATTGAATAAAGTGACTAACCTTCAAAGCCATTAAGCTTCCCTCCTAAGCCTGACTTTGTGGGATCATCTTCCAGTAGGAATCATTTTTTAAGTGAAGCTTGACCAACTTATGAAAGAGAATTAGTTTCTACAGTTGTCTGCAGCAGCCACAGGGTTCAAGTCAGTAAACCCAGAACCACTTCCTCTGATTCTGAGGAATGCACTCACAGAAAACACTGTAAGATTCCTGATTTTAAAACCTATCTCGACAGATAAATAGGGCAGATCAAATCCTCATTTGCATGCAGAGAATGCATCATGTAGTAAACAGGTGCTCCAGGGCTAGGCAGTGATTCTGAACTTGCACCTGCTACAGATGCATTAAAGGATCCCCTCTGTTCCTCCTCAGGCTATGCAGAACCACAGTCATGCTCTCTTGTCACCTGAGCAGGTGGCTGGATGATTCATTTATAACTTCTGCTGCCCTTACCCACACACCACAACTGAATGACAAGGCAGCACAATTTGCCTCTGGTGCTGAAGTACGCAGAGGACCGAGCTTGTGGTGCGTGAGGAGTATATCTGAGTGCTGTGGTTTACACACCCCCGCCAGCTCAGGACCATGCTGAAAGGCAACGTAGGTGTATCAAACTGTAGCTGCACATGTTTCCTGAAGTTGTATTATACTGCTCTCAGCACCTTGAAAGTGTCATCTACTTCTGTGTTTGTAAAGTGCTAGGATAATCAAGTTCTGGTTCGTGACTAGCATTCCTTGGAGTTAGTACAATACACCTTATAAAGGAGTATATTGTTAGTCATCCAATGATGGAATCATTTATATATAGCTGACTAGATTTCAAGGAGCTACGAGTGATTGTAGTTTTGTAGTATTTCTCTATCATTTCTTTACTGTTTCTTGAGTTGGAAAAGTTATGACAGCTCTGTTCTAACTAGTTTTTTTCCATGGCATGCAGGTACTAAATCTGGGCTTTTCAGTTCATGCTATTTTTCTAGTCATTAATGGACTTGAGACAACTTCAGTTATCCCTGAACTATGTTTATCAAACAATGAAAACAGTGTTCCTTGGCAAGTATAGAGGAGAAGATCATCAAAAATATATGCTGCTTCATTCAAATAATTTCACTGGACAGAAAGTAATATGATTTATTTTTCTTCCCACTTTTCATTGGTGCAATTTTAGCTTTATTCAAAGAATCCACTTACTTTCATTCCGGCACTTACCTGGAATGAGTTTGAGGGATCAAATCCATCTTTGTCATTGATCATTTTTCTCTTCTGAAAAGACCAATAGGAAACTAATAGTTTGAGTTGTGATTCTGCAACTACATATTAGTTATTTTTGAGGCATATTTCACACCTCTCACTGTGTGTGATGTGTCAGTGATTTTCCCTTGACCTGGCTTATTTTTGCCAGAGATGAAGTTTTTATCCCATTGCTCCTTTCTTTCTTGTCTATTAGTGGAAAACAAAATTTTTCTTCCATTTGTTGTCTCACTCATCATCACTATCTCCAGTGCAAAATTAATGGAAATCTTTTGTATGCCCAGAATTTTATTAAAGTGGATGAAACAGTTTTGCTGGTAGCGGGATACTTTTCTTTAGTTCTTATTCTCTTTGGTTCACTTACAAATTCTAATTCCTGTGAGTATTTAAATTATAATTCTCTGCTTAGTACATTACTGATCAACCTTTTTTGTTTGTGGGGGTTTTTTGTGTTTTTTTTCCTTTTTTTCTTTTTTTTTTTTTAACAGTTTTTTGGGTTTTTTTGTGTCGTGTTCCCTCTCCCAATTCCAAGCAGATGAGCCATCATGTGTCAGAAATCAGATGTTGCAAAGTGTCAGATTTGGAGCTCCCTAGCATGAACAGATCCTTACAGCACTGTTAACAATACGAAGTTATGCAGTTTGAGCACACAGCTCAGTGCAGCAAAAGACTGTGTGGCCACAGAAGTGTCAGAGTCGAGAGTGCTCACTGGGCAGCAGGAAGAGATAGTGGGGAGGACAGGGAGAAGAATTAAAGCTCACTTCTGCTGATTTATGCAGGGTGAACATTTCATTGTGGGTGTTTTCATGGGAAATTTGAAGAAGACATTTCCTGAAGAAATTTCCTGAAAGTTGGTGTTAATTAGTTGATTATCCTGGAAATTATCAATAGTGCATTTCACCACTTCTATCTGAAACAGACTTGTGTCATTGTAACCTTCCAAGTTTGTGTTTGGCATCACTTGCTGAATAGCACATCCCACAGGTTCCCTTTATGCATGTTTATCCACCAGTATTTTATGCATCTTCTTACACTTATGTGAACTTTCTGGGGTATAGTTGTATTCCAGCTCCATAACCTTCCTTCCCCAAATGGCCTTTCCATCTAACACTCTTAGAAAATAAAGGGGGAAGGGGACAACAAACTGAAATTAGACAATAAGGGTGCAGGACCCTGTGCCTTTTCATGCTTAGGGGTCAGTTTGAGCATAAGATTGTAGAACCTTGGAATGGTTTGGCTTAGAAAGGACCTTAAAGATCCTCTAGTTCCAGCTCTCCTGCCATAAGTAGGGACACCTTCCACTAGAGCAGGTTGCTCAAAGTCCCATCTAACTTAGCACTGAACACTTCCAGGGATGGGGTATCCATAACCTCTCTGGGCACAACTTCTCCATTGCCTCACCATCCTCATGGTAAAAAATTTCATCCCAATGCCTAATCTAAACCTGCCCTTTCAGTTTAAAGCCATTACCCCTTGTCCCATCACTACATGCCTTCTCATAAACCCCTCTCCAGCCTTCGTGTAGGCCCCCTTTAGGTACTGTAAGGTGCTGTAAGGTCACTCTGGAGCAGAATCACTTCCCACACTGTGCTGGCCGTGCTGCTTTTGAAACAGACCAGGACACAGCTTTCTGGGCTGCACGCACACGTTGCCAGGTCACGTTAAGCTTCTCATCCACCAACAGCTCCAAGTCCTCCTACCCAAGACTGCTCTCAATCCATTCTCCTCCCAGCCTGTATTGCTGCTTTGGATCGCCCTGACTCAGGTACAGGACCTTGCACTTGTAGAACTTCAGGAGGTTTGCACAGACCCACCTCTCAAACCTAGCCAGGTGCCTCTGGATGACATCCTTTCCCTCCAGCTTGGTGTGGTTGACATACTTTCTGAAGGGACAATGGGTCCCACTGTCCATGTCACCAACAATGCTGAACAACACTGGTCCTGTTACCAACCCCTAAGCATAACCATATTGTTCATGACTCTTAGTACTTTTAGTGTATTATAAAAACTCAGATTAAAACAGTCAACAATGTAATGCGCAGCAAAATAAAATTGGGACTACTGAAGCAGAAAAGACAGTAACAAAATTTCCCCTACTGAAATTTTACCTGAGGGCTATGGCACTGTCCATGGAGGTAGGATGCTAAGTTCTCCTTTAATTAGAACTGGTTCAGGAGAAAAATGTAGTCAATAAGTAATGAAAGGAAAGCCTTTCAGTTGTCAATTAGCAACTTCAGATCATGCATATTTTATGAAATTCTGAAAACATGGGTAAACATGCAGCAGCAAGTGTATTAAATTATATGAAATTAATGATGGCTTCGGGGGCAGATGAGCTTGGCTGGCATTTAATCATATGTTTATTTTGTTATATAAATATATCACAAGTCATTTTTACACAGACAAGTTTTGATTGGTTTGATTTTGTGAGTTCTTTCATTTGCCAACTGTGTTCCTAAGTTTCACCACTTTCTGTTGAGTAATGGTTCAAATGAAAAGGAGTTCCAGATGTAACAAGTCGAGAAAGACAAGACCATATCTTCCTGTGTACTTATGAGAGATATCTCTGAAGTGCTTTTGTAACAAAGAGTTTTTCATAAAAGTTTAGTTATGATACTTCCTATGTAATATTTTACATTAATTATATTTGCCATTTTGTTAGATCAGAAATATTTTTCCTTCCGATTTGACCTGAAAGCAACTTACTTAGATAGTAGCATTTCCTGTTGACCATGAATTTCAAATGTCATCAGTTCTAATTTTTTCTGAATCTTGTCAGGAGGTTTTCCCAATACTAACTGTAGCCTAAAGCCATCCTAGTAAATAAATTTTAAAAATATATTCTTCAAATTATTCTCTGCTTATTTGCTCATTGTCATCAGCTTTTCTGTGTACATCAAAGCTCAAAATATATTTTTTAATTCAACCAGCAGTAAGGATACCCTGCAGTTCTTTCTTCACATTTCAGCAGCTTCCTAGACAGATTTTTTTTCTTTCTCTTCCCGTCTCGTACCTAGGTATCAAACAGAAAGTAATTACTGCTTTCTCTCTCTACCCTATACTGTCCTTCTCTCCCCAGTTTGTTTTATTTCATGTGATTTATATGCTGATCTCAACTTCCTCCTTTGGTGCAAGACACAGAAGCAAAGGCAGTATCAGCACAGGTTTTCAGGATTGCTTCAGGTTTTTCTTTGGCACTACGCCTCTGCTGTTTTAAGGATCAGCTTGAACAAATGAAAGTAGTATGGTTTCCAGAGGAGGATATTTCTTGGCTTGTCTCTTGTTACCCCAAGTTGCCGCTTGTTAATGACTATCATGTTATAAATGTTAATACTCAAAGCATCACCCAGAAGCCTCAAAGAGAAGTGGTTACTCTGAGGCTTGCTTATTTCTCTAAAGAAAAACCACTAAAAAGCCTGCTCGCATTGAGAATTTCTTCATCATTTTCTTTCCGCTTCCTGCCATCTTGTCAAGTGACACAATGCTCCTCCCTACCTTCTGTCCAGTCTCACCTTCTTATTTGCTTTATTCATCTTCCCAGAGACTTCCTCAGGCTTCTTGCGAATTCACTTCCCCTCTCCCTGTGTTCATAAATACTCTCTTTGTCCCGCTTTGCCTCATCTAATCATTTCAGCCCTGTGCATCATCTGATATCCAGCATGTGACCTATTTTGGGTCAACAATTCCCTTTGCAGGAAAAATAAGAATTCTCCCTTGGGAAATTTTATGGATATGGCTTTAAGTATAAATTTGTATAAGGCAGTCTAACCAGAAGATGTCCAAAGCAAAAAGTCTTACTGACATTTTCATTGAATATTTATTCAAGACTCTACAATTTAACGTTTTTTTTCTTAGATTCTAGTTTACTTAGCAGCATTTCAAGAGCTAATTAACTCGACCTGATGTTAGGTTCTTTTAGATTTTTGTTAGATTTAATTATACAGGGAATGCAGTTTCTTGCATTATTTTGTCACTGCAAGGAAGCCAGAATACATTAAAGTCAGTATCAGACAAAATAAGAAACCCAAAATTTTGTAATTGCAGGACTTAGTAGAGTTGAGAACCAGAAATATGATAATGAAATGCTGAAAATAGTCAAGAAAGCAGAAAAATGTTTGTCTTTTTTTTGAGGGAAAGATGAAAAAAGAATGAATCATGAGGTTATTGAATTGAAATAGTGATACTACAGAGAGCAACCAAAGAGAAACACTAAACAGGGAGTTGATAAGTTTTGCAAGGAGACATAGAACAAATTAATTTACTTTTTAGAAATGGTTAATACCTAGGTTTACTTTAGCAATGGGCATTAGGACTGAGTGGCTGCACTGCTGTTGGCAGCACACCAATGGGATATGAGCAACAGGTGGACCTTGTTAGGAGTTATTAATCATCCTTTTGTTAATTTAGTACTGTGAGGTGCACCTGGAGCTTTGTTCCCTCAGAAGTGTCCTTTTTGTGGAGGCAGTGTGGTGTCTCGGGTACCTCCTGTTATTCCTCACTTCTCCTTCAGCACTCCTGTTGGCTTCTCCATGCTCTGTAAGAAAAACTCACAAAAAATAGCACTTGATTTCACAATCTGTTTTTGAGCTGTGAAAGCAGAATGTGACCCAGTATTTTGGATAAGAGAAAGTTATCCTATAATGGGAAAAGTAGTGGTCCTGGAAAAAGAGAGACAGAGAATGTGGTGATATATCCTACTTCATCACCTGTCTTCCACCACTGAGAGTCCACTGCAATGCCTCTGAAAGCTGCTCTCCCTTCTGTTGAAGAGAAACTGAGCAAAGAAGAAAGTTTTCAGAAAGGTGAGCTCACACTGAACTGTTGTAGGTGCATTCTGGTGTCACTTGTACCATCTGGAAGAAAGAGTGCCTTGTACTTTTTTTACAGTCATTCTGAGTGTTCTAAACCTTAAGAGAAAAATCATAATTTTGATTTCTGGAATTATTGAATGAGAAGAGTGATTTGTTCTTCCACAAGAAAATGTGTTTTAACTGTAGGGTGACTGTACCAATGCTAATGTACAAAGAGCCCCATAAAAAGAGCGTGTTGTTGTAGGTATCACTTAAAGGATAAAGTACAGAACTGAAATCTGAAGTGTTAAATTTTTTCTACAAGTTGTCAGATAAATTTTCTATGAGACCTCAGGTAGTGAAAAAGAGTTGAAGGAATTCAAAGCAAAATAGAATTTTAGTTTCTAAATAAAATGAAAGAAGTAATCTTCTACAGGAAAAAACGAGTACTAGAAAATAACCTGTGACGGTGTTCTGAGAATGGACGTAATAAGACCAGGTTCAGATGAAGTAGATTTTTGGTGTTAGAACTATACTATTATGCAGGAGTTGATTCTTTTGCTCTAAAGGAACAATGAAAATAGTTGCAGGTATGAAGAGTAATGATTGAATTAAGTCAACACAGTAGTCTTTTTAATCACTGGGGAGAGGGTAAAATTTTTGTGAAGGCTTATTAGGGAAAGGTAAACGGAGCTGTGGACTAACTGTACACTATGGATTGATACTGACTAATCTTGAATTTGTCCTGCTGAGAGAGTAGATGGGATGCCATGTATGTGAAAGATGATATTCAGTGGAAGAGCCTGAACTGAAACCTTTTTACCTGTGGAAAATCAATACAATTATTCTCAACAGAAGAAGTATGTGTGGAGTAAATAAGTACAGGATTCATTCCTGTAGATGGAATACCTTTAAGCAGTTTCAGTGAACATTCAGCCACAGCTGTGGAAGGTGCTTTATCACTGAAAACACTGGTCTGCTGCATTTTGCAGTACAGTATTCTCTGGCCATGTTTCCACTAGGAAACATGATGTGTTAAGTATTGTCTTGAGATTACAAATTTTCAGACACAAATTTCAGGCTTTTTTGAAAAGCTGACTTACTGGATCCTTGTTGAGTGGGCAAGGGAGAGGCTTTCTGGAAGTATAACACTTATGTGGAAGCAGGGCAACTCATTAGTTTAAATTAATTTCTTAATTGTTGTCTATTTTGTGACCAGTTTAAATGGAGCTGAATTTAATTTTGTGCTGGGCAAAGATGAGAAAAAGGGCTATTCATTTTACCTATTTGTAGTGACTGAGTTTGATAGGAAACCTGGGGGAAATCTTAGGTGTTCACTGGGATAATGCTTGCATGTTCTTTGAAATAATTAGGGCTTTAGTCATGTTTCTACGTGCTTGTGTTCTTCCCCTTCAATTTCATTCACCCAACAAAAAAAAATCCTCCTTTCAATTCAGTGGCCTGTTTGTAGAATTTTGCATTGAAGTTAAATAAATAAANATGAGCCCTTTTATATTATTTCATAAGTTAACACAGTAAATTTAAATTTGAAAAGTTCCATAAAATATAATTATGGGAATCTTGAACAACAGATGGTGGATAAACACTCCACACTTTGAAATTTGGTATTCATAGCACTTGTTCTGTTTAAGTTGTGGGTTCACTTTCTGTGGATGACTCACACAAATACACATTCACAAATAATGCAGAACAAACTTAAGTTCAGATCTGAATTTTTCTTGCTTTTTGGGCTGTGTTGTCTAATTTTTTCTAATGAAGCGGTCTGACTTGCTGCTCTGTGTATGCCGTGCTTCTTCATTGAAAGGAAGATGCTTTTATGAACTGACATGATGATTTTCAATTTTGGGATGGCATTTAAAAAAAACCCAACCTAATAATTAAGAATCATTGTGTGAAGTCAAGGTGACAGTGACAAAGGATTAATTGGTTCTTATAAGTCAGTTTTTAAAAAGCATTTCTTAGTGAAGTGGGTTAGTTACACATATTTGCTTAGTTTCACCAAAGTGTTTTTTATTCATTAGTGTTAAATTTGAATGAGAAATAATTTTTAAAAACTAATTTGAAATATCTGTTGTAGAAACATTTAAATCTAAATGAAACAAAGCTCTGTAAGCATCTTGTCTCAAAATGAATACTGAGTACTTTGAGAGAACAGAGGGTGGATGGTGATGCCAAGCATGTAACATGTTCCATTCTTTCTTTGGTATTGGCACATGTGTTGGTGGTGTAGTCTCAAAGATAAGGCATTTGTAAAATCAGGCTTGTTAGAAAGGGTCAAGTCAAATGTTCTTTATCTAAGTGCCCAGGCATTGAATTTATCTAGTGTAATATTAATTTGCATGTAAAATTATCTCTCTAAAATCTCAATATCATGTTGCAGCTTTTGGCACAGATCTAACAAGTTGCTTAAGGCAAAAATTTAAATCTTGTTTAGTAAAATCACATGTAAAACTTTTAATTCACTTTCCCAAGCTTCAGCGATTTCTCTTCTGTTATTCTAAATCCCCTTATCGTTTTTACATTTGTTGTTTTAATAGCAAATCGTGAATTCTACAGAGAATTACCTTGTAGCCACTTGTTATGTTAATTGTAATGCACGTTGCAGCATTCTAGTATTTTTGTAAACTACTTCAACATTGAGTAACTACGTGTCTGTGACACTAAAGTCTAAATCATAATTAAAATTTACTCTCTGTATAAATACACCACTATCAATTTCTTTTCCTAGTTTTATATTTCAGTGGCTTAAAAGTGTTAAATCATTAAATGTATTGATGTGTTATCCCCTTTTTACTGATGTACTCAGTAATAACTGAGAATAGGCAAAGCCCATGATGTGTTTCTAAATGTTGAATAGGTGAAAGGGACAGAGTAATACTTGCCCATCGTTGTGTGCCATTTACCTCTTGTGCTAACTCCATGTTGTAGGAAAGAAAGGTGGTAAAACCTTATAAATCCTTAGGGAAGTGACTGCAGGAGGGAAATATCTGGAGGATAGTCATATGGTTCAGGATTCTGCAAGTTGTTACAACTGTATTGGCAAATGTCCCACCTACCTTTAAAAGAGATCAAGGGTAAAAAAGGATCAGGATATGTTTTACTTACGCCCAGAGCCACAAGTCCACTCCCACACACCCCATATTTTCAATTTTCTCATAATGGGGGGAAAAACATCTTTGCCAGAAATTAAAAAAAAAAAAAAAAAAAAAATATTTTGTTGAAATATTGACCATACTCTATGTACACCAAAGCTATGGATCATTTAGGCATTATTAAAGCAGTGATATTGCTTTATAGAGAAAGCTGAGGCAGTCATCGAAATGGATTGCTGCATGTAGAACAGCCATCCCCTTTTCCTGTTCCTGCATCCCACCACATCAGATTACTGAGAAACAAATACACTTTTAAAGGTTTTTCCTCTTAAGACTGGTCTTTAATAGGCATTTCATTTGCCTGATGAAAAGCTGTTTGTTAGTTCACAGATTGTTGCTTTTGTTAAGCATCTAAACCCTTCTTGGGGTCTCAGCTTTGTCATAGAACAAGCATATGCATGCCCTAGATATTTATTTTGTTGTATTACCACTATGGCAGCACATCCCATATGCTTCCTGTATCAAAAGTACTGTTCAGTTGAGAGATTGTTCTGATTATGTTTGTATTTATCCCATCAGTTTCTCAATAACAAAAGTCTTTCTTTAACTTTGGTATGGATCTTTTTATCTGTTGGAAAACTTTGCAAACAATGTAGAAGTATATGCATTAATAGGTTAGATTAAGTTGATGCATATTATGGGAATCAGAAAATACTTAATGTTTAAAATGGCTATGTTTGTGCTTTGAAGTGAATTTTAAAGAAAATTAAAATTAAAAAAGAAAATAACACAAATTCCTCATGTTAAATATTTTGGAGCAATACCTACTATCTCTGTAGTGAATTTCCAGGAGCCTTGAGAAAAGCCAACCAAGGTACCAGCAGTGGTTTCTCCTAATTGTTTCTACCTTTGGCTGTATATCACTGATGGCAGTGTGAGAGCCGGGTGTGAAACGCTGTGTCACCAACTTTTTGGAGGCGCTTTTTTTTTTTTTCCCTACCTCCCTCCACTGCACATTGGTGGAAATTTTCTCTTTCACAAGTTTTCTTGCAGAGAATACTGTGAAGAAAAAGTATTCACAGTCATCATAAGAATACTTATCCAGGGTGTGGGAAAATGGCACTGACATGCTCCTCTGCCTGATATGTAACAGGAATTTGTCCGTGATGAACGCCTACCTTTGCTCAGATGCATCTTTCTCCTGTTGGACCTGTTCCACTTTGAACATACAATTATATATTCATTAGATCAGAGATAGTATGCCTAGTGATTAGGGCACTCCTTTGAAATGTAAACCCCAGTGGTGCCTGTTCAGAACAGTAGTTTAGTTCAGGTTTTGCAGCACAGATGAGTTCCTCATCACCGACCTGCTGGTTATTCTGATCTCATTATCCCTTTCTTGCTTTTTAAAACCCTTTCTTACCTCAATTTCATCTCTCATTTTAGAGCACAAATTGCATGCCAGGACTAAGAAACTATTAAATGAAGGTTGATTGAAACTGATAAATGTATGTGAAACATTTTGACTTGTGCCAGTTTACATGTTGATGAATTGAAATGCAGAAGTGTCTCTTTCTGTACAGCATAGAGAGTGGGTATATGGCATGCTTACCCTAATTGAAAATGTTCTACTGAACATGTTTTAAAAGCCAGGTAAAATGGATGCCACCTATTTTGTACCAAAAAAAAAAAAAAAAAAAGCACAATAATCCAAAAAAGATACTGTGTCTCCTCATTCTCGCAGCTCCATGTATTCTGCTGATATTACAGATCATGATTTTAGGGGTATTACACTTGACAGTTTTAGTATGTTGGTAATACTCAGTGCCCTGCTTCAAAATCCACTACAGTTCCATAGCTCTTAAGGGGATGTGAGAATTCTTTCTGCTTTAGGAGGAGCAGAAAGGGAATTAACAGTATGGGAATTAACAAATCTTGAAGTAGAAATAGTTAGTATGAATGGTCATGAGTAGAACAGAAAGGGGAAGCTTTACTGCTGGGGTACTTAGAAATGCTTAGTTAGTACTTAATAGTTGCTTCCTTCTGTGAATTTTTCCAATATTGTTGAAAAGTAAAGTTATCATTGAAGGCCACAGTAACAGGAGCATCCTGCTTATTTTCTGAGTATTTTATAAGTAAAATATCAAACCCATTTGCATTGCTGAAATATAGTCACAGTCACATAGCCCTTTTCACTTTCTCAAGGGTTATTTTTTTCCGGGTTTTATTTTGCATCATTACTGTGTGGATGATATGTGGGATACAGCCTAGGAAGACAGCAGAAGCCAACCTATGGTGTAGCAGTCGGCATGGTCCCTGCTTGTGGGGGGTCAAGACAGGAACATTTATTCAATTACAAGATACAATATAAAGGTACAGCAAATATTCATCTCAGGGGCTGGTTTTATGCTAAATATGGGAGGAGATATTACAACTAAGAGATTACAGTATGGTTGCTATGGAGGTCACTCAGGAATGCAAGGCCAGAAGAAACAAAGGCACTCTATACATAAAAGTTCATCTTGACCCAGGAGGAGTGTAGGTGTAGGCAGCTTTGGAGATATTTGAAGACAGGTGTCAGCAAACTGGGTCGAGCTTATCAGGCTTGTTATACTCCCAATACGTTTTCCCATGGTTTCTTTGACTTCCCAGTCAGCTCTCTTGCAGCCAAGATATTCCTGAATCCCACACTGTGGTTTCTAATGCTTTATTTCTGAGACTGGCTACTCCTAAAATGAACCAACAAAATCTTTAGTGACAAAAAACATACTGGTAATACTAAGAGAACTAGATCTGAAATGTTAGGAATTAAGATAAAAGACTGGATTTACAAAAAGTACTTGTAGGCTGTTTTGTTTTGTGTTTTTTTGTTGTTTTTTTTTTAATAAGTGGTGATTCTGCCCGACATCAAGAGGAATAAATTGATTCTTTTGAAAACTCTGCTCATCAGACTAATTACTGCATTTAAATAGGCTTACCTGTGTGTGAACCACATCTGTGTTTGACCCAGAGGCATCTCGGACTGTGTCTTTCCATAGACACTCAGAGATCAAGTGAAAATGTCTTTGCTGACTTTTGCTTTTCTTAAAAAGTGCACTGCTCACTTCTTCTGGGAGGAAATTTGGCTTAGCCTCTGTCTCTTGTCCAGCCTGCCTTCCTACAACCCCAGAAAAGGCAAAAGTGGCATCTGTACATCTGGGGAGGAGAGGATGTTCTTCTTCCATGAATTGCAAGACCGTTATTTTCTGCCAGTGAATCACTGACAAACATCATTAAAACAATGTAACTAAACTTGAAAATTGGTATTAACTTATCCCGGGTATTTTTATTATGATTCAATATAATTCATTACTGTGACACCAGAAGTAGGACATGAAAACTTTAGAATTCCTTTGAATTTCTAACTAAAAATAATATCTGGTATTACATTTTATTAGATGAATAATGTTGGGGATGGTAGACTAGTTCTGTTGTGCTGTGTTCTGTATATTAATATATGTATGTGCATAGTGCATTAAGAACACTAACCAAACATTTTACACGTTAACATAAATAAAGGAATAGGGAGTCTTATCTCAACTGATTTCTGAAAGGGTATGAATATATTGCATAGGGGAGGTTTTAGCCAAGTTTGGCCTAATTTAAAGATTACTCTTGACTTCTTCCTCCCATAAAGACACCTGTAAGGTTGAGTTTTCATGATGTAAAGAACCATGCATTTCTCATTTGACAAAGTTAATTTGTTTCAAAGAACTCTGTGAAAGTTACAGAAGGTACAGTTTTAGACACAAGTTTCATCTGACTTTTATAGAGACCATGTTAAGGTCTCTGCACTTAAGAATGTACAGGTATAAATCTTGGGAAAGGAATTTTTGTGAGGAGAGATATATACACAAAACATTTCAATAGCATATAATTATTAAGATAGACATCAGAAAGCAAGTGACTAAACTATTCCTAGGCAGGCAGCAGATTCTGAAATATGATTTGTATTTATGTTTGTGTTTTGTAGAAGCAAAGGACAATTCAGTTTGAAAGGAATTTGTGGAGGTCATGTAGTCCAAGCTCTTGCTCAGAGACAGACAGCTTTGAAGCTGTGTCAGGTTGCTCAGGGTCATAGCCAGTCAGGTTTGCTAAGAGTAAGAAACAAAATAGGCACTGCAGTGAAAAGTTACAATGAAATAGGGTCAGCATAAAGTTGGGAATACTATGAGATTTCGATGTGTGTCTGTGAAAAACAAGAATGAATTGCGTTTCATGTTTTTCATCCTTCTTTGTATTTCTTCTCAGTAAAATCTATAAATGAGCATCACAGAGCCTCAAAGAAAAGTCTTAAGTGTTATTCAACATATAAATGTGTTTCAAAAGCTTGCTTTAATTTATTTTAAAGGAAAAAGTAATGCAAAGCTCTTCATGCATAGCCACTGGAGTAGTGCAATGATGACAAGGTAAATGATGCAATAGCAAGGATACTCAGTCATTTGCCTATAGGAATTGTTCTTGAACTGTAAGCCCCAGTGGCTTTTAAGTTCATTAATAATCTAGCTTCTTATTTTGGATTACATGCCCTGAAGATCATGATTTTGAATAAAGTGGCAAATTAAGAGTTTTACTCATGCATTTCCTTTCATGAGAGATTGAACTGAAAATAATGGAATTTGCAAGAATTGGAAAGAAAATATTGTCCAAATCTTATAATGGATGTAAACTTTTCAGAATTTTAACCTTAATGATTAAGCATATATGTATTTCGGTAAAGAAATATAACCCAAGAAGTTGTTGGACTAAAATGTGTTAAGAATATGCTAAAATAAACCAAATTGCAGGATTAGAACAACTAAATATACTCATTTCACATCTGTGAATATGACAGTCAAGTGGAAAAGTACAATAGCTTAGATAGAAGCTTAGAACTTGGGTTTATTCCAACACTTCAGAGGTCTCAAATTCCCCTAAGTGCTTCGCACAGCAATTCTATAGTGATCATGCAATCTGTGCAAATAAACCCATTTAAGCATGCAGCAGTTCTTGAACACAAAGATTTAGATCTACAAACCAAAGAGTTTTCAGTCTCAAGACATCCATTGCGGTTTACATAGCACCGAATTATCGGCAGAAAGGGATGAGAGGTGTCATCATTAGAGAGCAGTAGATGTTTTCTTCTTACCTTTTAATTGCTAGTACTATGTGCTGGAACCCTGTTGATTTCCACAACTTCAGTAAGATCAGGTTTCTGTTCCCTAAGTCCTTTAACAGAACGTGACTGCCTACTTCTGTCATAGTTACATTTAAACACATCTTAATTTTCTTCGTTTTTTTGCAGATAATTGCGTTGTGAAAGTTTCAGTGATGATCGTGTCAAAGTTTTATAAGTAGCTTGTCTCTTGAATAAGCTTTGCTGTTCCTTCAAGTCCTTTTAGTGTTTCATTCTTAACTCCTGTTCTTCCCCCACCCTCCCTCGTGTCAAGTTACTATTATCACTTAGGGGGTGCTTTCCTTTGCATGATCTGACTTTTTCACTTTTGATTGTGTGGCCCTGGGACCTCAGAAAGCTCTCAAGGTCTGGATGATAAGTCTAGAGCTACCCTGGAGTGACACAACATGAAAAAATAGTTTTTTTTCAAGGGAAGTGGAACTTTTCACTCCTCAGAAGCAGCATTTCTCTGCTCCAAAGGGCATGCATCTGTGTTTTGATGAAATGTTTTGGATATTTAGTTTTCTCCCATACTACTTCTCAGCTACTCATCAGACTGGTTTTTGTGACATTTGTTTGCTATCACTGTATGTAGCCAACTAAAGGAGGATGTATGTTGTCGCACTTCTCTGTCTGAGACAGACCAGGCAAGATCATATGCTCCCATGCTACTGGGAAAGACAATTCCTGCAGATAATAGTGAAGTAGGGCAAGAAATACTTTGAAGAAAAAAGAAAAAAAAAAAAAAAAAGCATATGTGTCTGACACAGCTCAGAGGTTGTTAATGTGAGCTTAATAGATACACAGTGTTGAAAACCAAACCTGAGGAGAGTTCACATCTATTTTGTGCATCAATCTGTGTACAGAGGACACACTAGCACTTTTCAAGAGTTGCTTCACTTTGGAAGTGGTTTCATATTTTCGTCTCAATTTGCTGTCTTAGTGTTGTAGATTTCACATGTATTATGAAAGCTCAAATCCCTTGGATCTTTTTAAAAATTCATCTTGAATGCTGTTCTTGATCTCTGCAGAGCTGAGAGAACAGTATCACTCTACAGCTAACAAGTGAGAGTAAGCATAAGAGGCAGTTGTAGTCAAAGCAGGTGTAGTCATGTGTATTGTGGTTTTGTAATGAATGTGCTGAACCTGATAAGGGGCTTGAAAACAACAAATGGCACCACAGAGATCTGAAATCTGTACCATATGGAGCATAATATAACTATGGAGTCTCAAAACTCTGACTCTGGGGAGTGTGCCAGTGTACGTGGGAGAAGTGAGAATTTCATGAATTATGTTACTCTTGAGTAGATTTGAAAGTACAAAAGAGTTCAACAGCACTCTGATAAATATGCAAATGTTCTTGTTCTCTGAATGAGACAGAAATGTGGCTTTGATGTTCAGGCTTTTGAAACGGGAGCTTTGGACTAAACACTGGAGAAGAAAAGTACAGTACAGTGTAGCCTGAACAAATACCTGAAAACATTGCTGGAATGATTGAAGTCTAAAAGCAGGATTAGATGTGGCAGGATTAGAAAGTTTTAATGATAGAGTGGGAGGTGGTAAAAGAACCACACACTCTATGACAGGAAATGGTGTGGTTATTTAGCATGTGTCACTCTTTCTTCAGAAGATTAAACAATGTGAGTAGAAATGCCAGACTGTGAAAGAATTGTAAAGCAGAATCCTGTCTTAAAGATCTTAGCACCCTGAGTAGGTGGGATTAACAAACATTTTCCATCAAAATCATGAATTAGATGGAAGTCTTTTGCATATTATAGAAATCACCTGTTAGTCTCAGTGGGATGAAGCATTAATTTGTTGAGCTGTGTGGGATGTGGCTGTGTGCTGCTGAACTGGACGCTGTTGTGTGATGGGCAATACCCCCACTATGTATGTGATCTTAAACTAAGCATGGCTTAGTGCAAGGTAGGAAATAATCCTGTATAGCTTACTGTCAGGTGATTAAAAGAGAGTTGTATTTTTTTTAAGATGAGAAGTACTTTGTGGAGAAAAATCTTATTGAACACAGTCTGCAGAAGAACTTAGAATTCGCTGATCTTTCCAGCAATCTCACATGATCGTTCTCTTTCAACTTGCTGTATCTTGAGAATTTCCTCCATATAACCATCTTAGGTGTCAAACTAAGTAGCCTTATCTGCTTTTACACAGAGAAAAAGAGAAAGCCTACTTGAGAGCAGCAGCAAATTCTGATCTATATCTAATCCTCCCATGACTACCAATTAGGGCCAGAATTTTCAATCTTTTGCCTTATTTGTATACTATGGTACTTGAGTCACTCTACTTACCCACAGCACTTAGTTTTTGGTTTGGGGTTTTTTTCCTTTCTCTTGCCCAAAAAAAAAAAAAAAATCCCCACCATTTTCTCAGCTTATCTCATTCTCAGCTTTGTCATGCTGTTGAGTATTTCTTGGAGAAACCTGGTCTTAGCAAACAAGAATGAATGAATGCAGTTTTTGGAAGTGTGTTTGTTTTGTTTGGTTTTTCCATGCGAAAAAGTGTTGTTTTTTTCATCTGAAATGCAAGTGTCCTGAGGCAAGAACCCTAAGCCAAAGCTGGTAGCAGCCTTAGCCAGCACTCAGGTACTGCTGTTCTGTAGCAGTTTTTGTTGTTAAAAAGATACCCTGTGAGAAATTAATTTTGGACACAACAAAAATTCACTGAATGTTCACAGCAACATTTACTTACAGGCAGGAGCTGCGTTAGAAGACTTGAACAGCAAAGCAAAAAAAAAAAATCTCCTTTTTAACAAAAAGAGCATAATTCCTAAACCAATACCACCAGTAAGTGCCTCACACAGAGTGAGGAAGTGCCCTGTCTGTAGCAGCCCAATATGAAAAGCTTTAGCATTTTGATGCATGTATGTCAAATTTTGAAATTCTGTCAAAAGCTTACACTACCTTCAGAGGATGTAACTTAGCTTTGTATTAAAATATTTTGAAATTTTGCATAAACGAGCAACCCAGCATTGGTTAGACCAAAGAAAGGCTAGAATTCACTGAACCTACAAATCATTAGTGCTCTTAAAAAGCTAAAGGATAATTCCCATTGTAAAATTCAACAGACTTTTAAAGGAGCATCAGTAACAAAGTTGATAGTTTTTGACAATTTTAACAATGGAAGACCGAGAAAAAAATAAAGCATGTATTTAGGAAATTATGAATGAGTCACTCATGAGCATTCTCTTGACGAAACTTACTCTGACAAAACCTGCACGTTCAGGCAGCAATTTATATTTCAAGACTATCTGTACAAATGTGAGAGAAAAATATTCCACAAAATTGGCTGTCAACATCAGAGTAGAGGTACGAAGCCTACAGGGGGGAAAAAAAACCCAAACAACATCTTGACAGAAAATTATAAGTATTCTAGATACAAGTGTACATACAATTCTGCTTATGATCATGTGGTTTAGCAAGATAATTTTTAAGTCTTGAAATTTTATAGGGGAACAAGAATTAACGCAAGATTACAAATCACAAATTGAGTTTTTTATTATTCAATCATATCATCTCAAGTTATCTCATACAATAAAAACTTGATTTTCCTTTGACAAAACCCTTAAAACTAATGGAAAGCATGTTGGGCTTGACTTGAGTCAATTCTTTTATTAATGTACTATTATTTATTATTTGCATAGTTCAGCTTTATTAACACTAACTCTCATACCTTAAAACTGAGCAAAATGGGTTCCTTAAACCAGGAAGAAAAAAAAAAAAGAGTACACAGATCATTTCTGTAATAGTCTGTAAGAGTATGTGTTATCACTGAAACAGCTTTCAACTTCTGGAAAACATTCTGGGGAATACAATTCCTCGTTCTGTCTTGGACTTTTTCTGTCTGATGGACTCAGAAACAGACTTCCTTTGCTGCCAGGACAGGATGAGGTTGCAGCAATAATTAAGTGAATTCTGTGCAGTTCACATCTATTTTTTTTTTCTTACTTAATGCTGGAGATCTTCGAAATCATGTCACTTTAGAAGATTGAGAAGTTATTTTAGGAGCACTGAAGTAATTAACTCATTCAAAATACGTCTTTGTGAGTTCTTCTGTCACCTTATTGATTAGAATTAAAAGGAAATTAAAGTGGAGAACAACTTCCATGTGATTGTGGTAAGCCTGTTTAATATGGTAAAATACAAATCACTTGGCCCTTGTATGGGGAAGTAATCAGGCTGCTGTTGATGTGCATTTCTGATCTCATTTCTGCTTCTTGGACTTATATTATTTCATGATTTTATTAAAGACTGAATGGCTTTACACAATGTTCTAAGGCAAATGCAGCTCTTGAGTGTTTAAAAAGACAAATGAGACACAATAAGGAGGAAATTATTTGTAGAAGTATACAGGAGGCTGTCAACCGAGGAAAGGTGCAGTGTCATGGGAAAATGACTTCTGAAGATCTTGGCATAAACTCTGTTTCCACAGAAATCAATGTGGAGCACTTCTGAGCATTAATCTGTGACAAAAATGCTGCAGCCTTATGAAGTTGCAGCCTGATATATGGCTCCACATAGAGGTGTGTAAAAGGAGAAGAACATAAGATGGAAGGCTAAGCAAGAAGAAAGATTGGTCTCATAGCCTTCTGGCTGCCCAAAACCATTACCTGCTTGGGAGTCTTACTTTATTTTTGTGATCCTTATTTGGAAGTACAACAGTGTTGAGGGAAGAGATTCCAACTGACCACAACTTTTAAGTTTTATTTTCTTTCCCTAGCTTGTGAATCACCCATTATCTTACTCTGACCCCAAGTGTTGTGTTTCAGTGTTGGGGGAAGGTGTAACACCAGTCATCTGCAAATCTTGCCCTGTCTCTGTCAGAGGTTGTTTGATTCCCCTGGGCCAGAAGAACTACAGCCAGTCTCTTCCTTGCTCAGGCTGAGCTATAAAGAACTCAGCTGGTCCTTGAGGAGGTGCAAAGCCCCATCTGAGAAAGTCATAAAGGAAGCAGGATGGTATAGTAAACCTCAAGAAGTGGTGACCTTCCCTTCAGAGGACAGCAGGAAGGCAGCCTCAAGGGCTGGGAGAAGTTGTTTTGATGTGGTAGTTTGACCTAAACTTCTATGTTTGAAAAGTAAAGCTGAGCCAAGAGAGAAATTTGAGCTTGGTGGTAAATCTCTGAGAAGCTTGAGATACCCAGCATGAATAGGAGGAAACTGAGGCAATGTGGTTTTTTTTTTTAAGTCAAACTGGGCACGTTGAGCTATGCTGAGCCTTTTGTCACGCTGGGTGCAACGTGTTGCCTTGCAACAAAAGGCAGAGAAGCTACTGAGAAACTAAACTAACAATTAAAAAGTACATTCATCCATCTACTGCTGTGCAGTTTTATACAAATCTTCCTTATATAGTCAGTAACTAATTATATGAGGTTTTTATAGTAGTAGAAATTAAGAGCTTGGACAAAGAGATGGAAAGATTTAGGTCAAGAGATAATTGAGCTAGAAAGAACTGAAGACAAAATTATTTATATATGAACCCTTATAGAATCATAGAATTATATATTATATATTTGAACATGTGAATAATGATGTTTGAGCAATTCCATTAACATTTGCAGGTCTNCATAGATTGCTTCTCCTTAAGAATCCTGAAACAAAACAGGCAAGTAAATTTAAGCCTAAATATGAATCTCAATTAAAAAGGATCAGTGGAGTATTTCAAAGGAGAAAGACTTCTGTTGCTTGGCATCTCTTCTCTTCTATATCAGCTGCTCCTAGTTCTTATTAAGCATTTATCTGCATTCTCAACAGGCCTCTGAGCTCATTGTTAACTTGCTTTGTAAGCATCCAAGAGATGTAAGGCTTGGAATAGAAAGAGAGAAGCGAATTAACTTGACAGATATTTATGGGGAACCACTCCCAAACATGAATCAGCATGAGGGAAAGCTTGAACATTCCACCTTGGAAAATGCCATGGCTAAGTGATGGTTCAGTCATTGTTTTGGGCTGAGGAACTGCATTTTCATTGGTTAACATGAAATGGGAGGAAGAGAGAGATGCCAAGAAAAGCTGTGAAGATAATTACCATGCTCTTTTTTTTTTGTGAGACTGGGACAAAGGAGGTGCAAAAAGTAAAGGGTGGGGTGCCAAGCCTTGTGGAAATGTTCAGGAAGCATTGCAGTAGTAGGCAGTACTTATTTGGAACTTAGAATTATAGCTTCACAACTACAATGAGTTTTTAATACAGCAACCATGTGCTGACAAACCTCACAGTAGATGTAGAGCATGGAGGGAAGAGGAGAGATCAGCACATGAGTATCACTGCTCAGAACTGAAATACAGTAGCTTTTAACCAGTGTTCCTATTGCATTATTTTTCAACCCAAGGTTCTTAAAAGGCAAGTTTACCCATGAACAATTGTAGCTATGCTTTTAGCCTTGTTGGCCTTGATCTGAAGTACAAAGACAGAAGATTTTTCCATGCAAGCAATGCAGACACTTCAAGAACTGCAGTGGGGTAGGGTGGGGGGTGGGTGGGGGAGAGAAAGAAAAATGTTATTTCTCTTAGGTTTTTAGAGCACAGTTTCTGGTGCAGGAAAACCTTGAAGGGATATACCTGGCTGCTGAGGCAGCTACTGCCTGACAGCTTGTAGATCCTGTTGATCAAGTCAAGGACTGCAACCAGAATAATTGCTTGAAATATTCTGGGTACAGAAGTACCAGTGAGGAGTACTTCCCTGTTCTTTTAAAAGGTTATTCCTAAGGGGCAGAGTTGGAATAGTCTTGCAGTGTAACAGATGCACATTTATGGATAAATGTCAAGGCTAGCACTGATTCTCCTGAGAAGTCTGTAGCAGTTTTACTACATCACTGCTTAGAGTCAGCATTGCTGTAGTTTTTCACTCTCGGATGTTAATGGAAAAAAAGATATGGTAGGAGGAAAAGAGTGCAGGGAAAGTGTGAAACCTTTTCAGAAATTATTTCCTTCTTAAAACTCTGATGGATTTTATGTGACTGTAACAACTAAGAACACCCCACATAACAGGCATGATTTGATAGTTTTTAAAGGTCTTCAGTTACCTTTTTTTGTTACGGTGTGGCTGTTTGTGCTTTGTGCTAATAATTATGCCCGAATTTCTCCCTTGCTACTCTGCTCTTTCCTTATCAAAAGTAGGTTTTGGGTTTTGAAAATCTACCTCTCTCTTTCAAATCTCTGAAGTTAAGAAACACAACAGTTTTATTTTTAGAGGTTTGTTTCTTTTTCCTTCTTGGAAATCAAGTATTAATCAAAATGTGTAGAAATTTGCCCTTGGTTTTACTAGTGTTTTAGGGCTTTTGTTCCAGGCTTCCTGAAGTGTATATAAGTAGACTTTTTTTATCTTCCAATGCATTGGACAATTAGGTTAATAATATGACATACAGAAAAGTTTTCAGGAAAACAACATTTATACTGTATGTGTTACTTTAGAGTCTGATATATAATAGACATGTGATAAAATATTGGAAGAATAACCTGAATTCTAATGATGAAAGGGAGATTAAAAATTTATAAAGCTGGCCTGGAGGTGTTTACTAACTAAACAGAAAATATATACAGAGTGTTTCAGTACTATAATGTTTTTCATATTTTAGCTAGATGAGAAATATTAAGATTTGTGTAGTCCTAAATGCATTTCCTTGGATTATAAATTAGCTCACAATTATATGCTGATAGCATGTAATCTGCAGAGTTGAAGATTGCATGTATATCTCTTGAGTAATGAGAACTGTCTCTCTTGTGAATATAGAATACTGATAACAGAACTGAGAATTTGACATGCTGCAGGCAGGCAACATACAGGCTTTCAGACACAAAATGCATGTCTGATCTACTAACTGAAGTACAGTTCAAAAATGCAGATATGAGATCTGAATTAAATTATTTAGAAAAAAGTATGGAGGTGCCATTTTTATTAATAACTCTTCTCACTAGAGCAGAACTAGATAGCTGACCACAAGCAATAGTGGAAGAAAAAAACAGTAGTCTGAGAAGTTGGTGAAATAAGTATTTTAGTGCCATGAATGTATTTCATTTACAGTAGTGTACATATTCTGCAATATATATATATAGTTACATCACTGTGATAAACCTAAATACCTCACTATAAAAATACTTTTAGCTGAGATTTAAAGAATCAAGTATTGCATTGAATTTTATGACACCCTAATGCATAGAGGGTTCTTAAACCTGCATCTACCTTTCTATAAATGAGAAAAAGAAAAAGAAGATATTCCTTCTGGAAAAATAAGTTAATTTATATAGAAAAAAAAAGCAAATAATATATTTTAATGTTGACTTATACAGAAAAGCATAATAACCAATATATACTTTCAAAAAAGAGTTATGGGTTTGAGTTGTATGTGAAAAAGTGACAATTTCTAAGTGTATATGTGTGTGTCTGTTTATCTTTCATGATACACTCAAAATAGTAGATGCAATAAGTAAGATTGAGTAGAATCTCACAATGTCTTTCAAACATTTCATTCTAGCAAATCAGTAAGATGTTTTGTGGTGGGTGTTTTTTGTTTTTAAATCATTTGAATGATCCCTTTTCAACAGAAACCAGTGCAGTAAAATACTTCAGTTAAATGGTTTTCACTGTTTCTGTTTATAAATTACGGTGGTTTTGAAAGTGTTTTTTTCAAAGCTCTGAAGTGTTTTTAGCCTTCAGCTCTTGTTAACTTGAATGAATTAATATTGGAGTTCAGATGCTAATTTATGTGACTGCTTTTGAAAACAAATTTAGGTCAAATCCTCTTTCTGTAGGAGTATCCATTAACTCTGTCATTAACTTTGGGAAATCTTTGTGTTCACAGCCTCTGTTCTTTAACTGACAATTAATTTTTTCTGACTGAGTCACCTGCCTTCAAGTATGGAGTTGCCAAATAAAGTGCTTGCTTTAAGAAGCAAGCTCTCAGTGCACTGCAAATGAATTCTGTAGGAATCTAGTATCTGGGTGATGGATTTACCTTTTATTATTTTTCCAGGGGAATTCTGGCCTGGGGTTCAGTATTGCCGGAGGAACAGATAACCCACACATTGGGGATGATCCTGGGATATTCATTACTAAGATTATACCAGGAGGAGCTGCAGCAGAGGATGGAAGACTCAGGTAAAAACAAACTTATTATGTATGTTTAGAAACGAAAAGCGTAATTATTCTCCTGGAGTCAAATGCCAACTGGGTTTTTTATGGGGTCAGGGGAAGTAAATGACATGACTAGCGTCTCCTTTCTGCTAAGTGAGCTGATTTAAGTAGCTTAAAGCAACTGAATAAGGTTAGTTAAGTCCTGTATAAAGGGGTTTTTGATGGTGCCACCTCCATCTTTGTACCAGTTATTTCCTTCAGCACAAAAGACAAGATGGGGACAGAAGGAGGAAACCAGCATATCATCATGCAAATCTTTTCTGCTTGGTTCATAGCTGAAGAACTGCAGTTCATGGTGTTACACATTAAAGCTGTCAAGCCTTCCCAAAGTACAAAGCCATTGCTAAATAACCATAGCTATTTGTAGAAGTTTCCTGCTATTTGACTGCAGGAGTGACGTGTGCTTACGGCTGCTTCCAAGTATTTTTTGTGCTCCATGAGGATGTGGTGGCTAAACTCTATGTCCTGAGTCATCTCCAGAGTAGTTTACTGCTGTCGCTCCTGAAAGGGACACACAGGTCACTTGATGGGGTTCTTAGCTACATGGTAGCATATTTCTTAAACATGAGAAACCTCAGAAGTGCTTGTGCTTGTCTTTCCATATGGACTGAATATAGAAAGGCTCCCATCTATCACAGAGGCTGCTGCCCATCAGGTGTGAAGCCTAGTGATGTTCCAAAAAGGCAATTTAACTGGAAAGATTTGGGATAAAACTCTATGCTTTCATGATCTCAGCACTGAAATCAGTTCTGAAAGCCTTTGCCAAAAACAGATGGTTTAAAATTCGTAAAGTGTAACCAGATGGTAGCAACAGTATTTTTTCCCAAAGTCTTTTCCTTTAATTCAAAGTAAAATTGGGCAACTCCACTTTTAGGGCAAGCTTTCAATATTTCTTGTGCTACATTAATAATTTGAATTTGGAAATTATTCTTTTGGGTTTTTTGCTCTGGTAGTGATGAGGAGCCATGGTGGTTGGCAGTGCCTGAAGAATTTACATTTTAACTAAGATTGCAGACATAAGAAGTAGGACTAATGTCATGTAACTTTTTGACTAAAGTGCAGCTATCTACCCCTACACTTAGAGCCTCCTAAGAGAGAAAAACTTAAGCATCTTTAGGTTGTGATTCATCTCACCATAAAGTCAATATCTAAAATAGAACAGAAGAGTAAGAAAGACTATATTTTCATTGGTGACTCCAATGAAAAGGAATTTCTTTAACTAGTCCAGCTGTAGTGATTTGTACTGTAAATGTCTGCGTGGGGCCAGATGAGTTTCATGGAGACCAGATCATCAAGGAACTGCAGTACTTGCAAATCATACTATTAAATTTGACAGGATGAACAACATAGGGGGGGTCTTAAACATCCAAATACTTTTCTATAAACAAGAAAGAATTCCTTGCAAAGAACAATGGTGTATTTTTAGAAGAATTTTTAATTAAATTTGAAAGCTTTTTTTAGTTTATTAGAAAGACAGAAGTCTTGGTATCTTTCTATGAAATCCAATATTTCATAACTAAATCCTGTACTAATCACTGTAAATTTAACTCATTATTTCTGTTTTGTAAGTATCTTAGACCTTCTAAACCCACCAAAAAAATGGCATGCTAATGCAATTCATTAATCCATATTAAGATTAGACCTGGCAAACTTTGTTTTGTAATAAAAATTTAATAGTACAAGTGTAGTTATCACTAAGACACAGATAATATTCTAAGCACGTATTTGGCATGATAATTTTTCCCACTCTTACAGTTTTTACAAAGATTTCTCCTTTCCTTGTTCTATCTGGTAAGTGGGTTCACTTTGCTACCAAGGCCCAATCTTGTTACATTTTAGGAACACCTGAAAATGTACTTATCAATGAATATTACTGATATGCCACTGAAGGGGCATGTCCTGGGGCAGTCTCTCCCAATGTACATAAGTAATTTTTCATAACAGTTTTTATCAGTTCAGACCACTCTAAAGGGATATAAGCTCAAGAACATGTAGTAACATCTGCTGAGAATGCCAATTACCTCATTTCCTAGCAAAGGACCCACTTTTAATTACCAGCGGATGAGAGATTGGTGTTTATGGACTGAAAAACATACACTTTTGTGTCCATTTTTGCTTCAGACTCTGCTTGCAGACAGTCTACATTATATAGCAGTGTGGACTGTCTGAACTGGCTTCTATATCTACTCCTGGTTTTAAATTATAAAAGCCAGTGAAATCACTTCTACTGCATTTTACATGAAATCCCTTTGATCTAACTTAGCTGAGTGAAGTTGTTCAAACAGCAGGACTGTGAAAGCGACCTGCAAGAAGCTCACTTAATGCTCCCAACCCTTGCAAATCTTTTACATATATATATGGATTGACAAGGGAGGAGTAGGTCAACTGAAGTTTTACGTAAATCTAGCAAAAGTAAGTGCAACCTCCTGCACCTGGGAAGGATTCTCCAGTGGGAATTGTACAGTTACAGGTACATGAATATGAGGTATAAATACCTGATGGAAAGGAATGAAGACAAAGGAGCCAGACTTTTATCAGTAGTGCTCAGTGACAGGGCAAAAAGCAATGGACATAAAACACATGACCTTTTTTTACTGTGAGGGTCATTGGCTCTGGACACAGATTGCCTAGAGAGGTTGTGGAGTGTCCATCCTTAGGCAACTTTATGAGGGGAAAGCCCTGCTTATCAAACTCGATTTCCTTCTATGACAAGGTAACCCACCTAGGTGATCAGGGGAAGTCAGTTGATGTAATCTTTTTGGATTTCAGTAAGGCGTTTGGTACTGTCTCTCACAACATCTTTCTAGGCAAAATATCCAGCACACAGCTGAATAAACACATCATGAGCAACTAGCTCACATGTCTAGCACAGAGGGTAATAGTGAATGGGGTAACATCAGACTGGAGACCTGTCACTAGTGGGGTTCCACAGGATTTCATCTTTGACTCTCTTCAACATCTTCATAAATGACTTGGACACAGGACTGGAAGGGATATTGAGCAAGTTTGCAGATAACACAAATTTGGGAGGAGCTGTTGACTCCCTCAAAGGCCAGGGATGCCCTGCAGAGACCTCGACGAATTAGAGCACTGGGCAATCCCCAACCATAGGAAGGGAAAGTTCTGGGTTCTGCATCTGGGATGGGCAACCTTGGGTCTATGTACAGACTGGGGAATGAGATGATAGAAAGTAGTGCCACAGAAAGGGCCCTGGGGGTCCTGGTCAATGGTTACTTGAATATGAGCCAGCAGTGCCCTGGCAGCCAGGAGTGCCAACCTTGTCCTGGGGGGTATCGGGCAAAGCATCGCCAGCCAGGTGAGGAAGGAGATTGTCCTGCTCTGCTCTGCACTGGATATTGTGCAGTTTTGGGCAACACAATGTAAGAAAGATATTAAGCTGTTAGAGCAAGTTCAAAGGAGGGTGATGGAGATGGTGAAGAGCCTGGAGAGGGAGTTGTATGAGGAGCAGCTGAGGGTACTTGGTCTGTTCCAGCTTGAGAAGGAGAGACTGAGATGAGACCTCATTGCAATTACAACTTCCTCATGAGAGGAAGAGGAGGAGCAGACACTGATCTCTTCTCTATGGTGACAAGTGACAGGACCCAAGGGAATGGCCTGAAGTTGTGTCAGGGGAGATTTAGGTTGGATATTAGGAAAAAGGTCTCCATCCAGAGGATGGTTGGGCACTGGAACAGACTCCCTAGCGAAGTGGTCACTGCACCAAGCCTGAGAGTTCAAGTATCTGGATGGTATTCTTAGGTATATGATGTGACTCTTGGGGATGGTTCTGTGCAGGGCCAGGAGTTGGACTTGATGATCCTTTTTGTCCTTTCTAATTTGGTATATTCTGTGATACTTAAAAACTGACTAGATTTGTTCGTGGACAACATGTTCTAGCTAAACTTGCTTCAGCAGAAAGGGTTTGACAAGGGGATCTCAAGAGGTGCTTTCCAACCTAAGTGATACTGTGATTCTGTAATTTGGCCTGAGTCAGCGATGTGCCCTGGCAGCACTGAAGGTCAGCAGACATGCGCAGAGAAAGAACTGGAAGGCACAGTCACATGTTGCAATAAGGAAATTCCAATTGGGTCTGAGGATAAAAAAGAACTCTTTATTAAGGGTAGTAAGGCACTGTAACTGGTGATTTCTTGAGATTCTGGGATGTCTGTCTTCAGAGAGATTCAAAATGCATCTGAACAAACTCCTGAGCAATAAGACTGAACATTGAAATTGGTCCTGCTTTGAGCAGGAGATTGGACTATATGACCTTCAAAGATCCCTTCCAACCTGAATTCTCAGATTCTACAGATTATTCTCATATATAAAACCTATGTGCAATCCAGTTCCTGGATTTTTTTCTTTGGTCGAGCAGAGTGCTTTTATTGACAGTAGGAACAATGCATAGTGTGGGTTTGTATCACTTTATGGCCCCTATCTCTACTTAAAAAATAGCAATAATTATTAGCCACTTAAGACTACATTCATTTCAAAGAAAGCATTCCTGTTTTTGAAACACTTCCTGAACTTCCAAATACTAATAATAGCAGCAGAGAATACCTCAAGTTACGAGGGACTCATACAGATAATTGAGACCAACTTCCTGCTCCTCTCAGGAATACCTAAAGCTGAACCACATGACTAAGAGCATCATCCAGATGCTCCTTGAGCTCTGACAGATGTGGTCCCATAACCACTTCACTGGGGAGCACTGTTCCACACTCTCAGTGGAGGATTTTCCTGATGTCCAATCTGTCAGTGGTAGACAGAGATTATAAAACCTCTGAAAGCTGCAACCAGTCCCACTGAGCTGAAGGAGAATTTCTCTCAACAGTTGGATCTTTAAAGAATTTTGATGCATAAAAGCTTTTCCTTTTATCTCATAAATGTCAGTTGTCTATGGGCAAACATGTACTTTTTAATAAAGAAGCTCTGAACTTAGACTTCTTTTCCTCTCTGGAAGAGAGAGGATTCCAGTAATAATAGCTCAGTGACTTTTTCTGTTTTATTTGAGTTTGTATCACATAAAAAAAAATTCACTGATAGTTTCAGCTGCTTACATAAAGCAAAGGACTTGATAAAATATCCAGTCGATACTTCTATTGACACTTTTTAATCAAAAAAAAAGGCAGCAGTGGCACAAACCATTCATCATACTCTGTGAAAACAAGAGTGATCAGCTTTTGGAGTTAGAAGCACAGTGTAGTAGTATAACTTGATGGGGGGGAGCCCTAAAATAATAATGCAAAGCTTTCAATTATGGTCAAGTTTGGAAGAGCACAGACTCCTAAAATATTAATTCATTTTCAGCAATCATAAACCAAAGCTATTTTTAGTCAAGAATCATTCTTGTTAATCATGGTTTCACATAGTCAAATTTTGATCCTGTGGTATTTTCCTCAAAACTCTGTCTACAGGAATGAGAGGAATAGAATGTGTTCCTTATCTACTGCTATCAAAAACACACTTTTGCTTGTGAAGACAAGTTTGAAAATGTGAATTTTAAAAGGGCTTAGGATTAAAAAAAATAAGAGTCTTAGTTAGAACAAAAATTCACATTTTGTTTTATACCAACCTCTTGATCACAGTAGTCTTACTGAACCTGTGAAGCAAAAATTTTTTCCTGCAATGGAATATGAATGAGTTTATTCACAGGACTATGAGATAGATTTGGACAGTCTTGAGCTTGAGTTTCAAGGGTTAATATTGGTAACAAAGGTTATTTTGGCATTTAAGCCTGAGCTCTCTGCTGAAGAGGAAAGAGGATTGATGTGAAGGGTGAGTCAGAGGGAAGAAAGGAGGAGGAGGCACATTACCCTGGTTAGCTGCCCAAATCTGTAGCTGTTTCATTCATTCTTTCTTCTGAGGAACTGATTTCCAGCCTCTTTCCATTTGTGAATCTATCAATTTAAACAGGTTGTGCCAAGTAGATTGATTGAGAGTTACCTTTGGCAGACTAATCAGAGATAGCACTTGTATCCCCAGCTAACTGAATACCATAGGTTAAAAAGTACAAAGGCTGTGAAGTGTTTGTCCTTCCTTAGTTAAAGTGTCTTTCCTGATATTATTTTAATTACTGATTGTTAGGAGGTTTAGGATTGTGAAACTGCAGCATGCTGTAGTGTTCTACCATCATATCAGTTTCCCCCACTGGATTTCTCCCCCCACCCCAGCTCTCAAGGTGATTTGGTGTGAGAAAAGGCATGTTATACACGTGCTAGTGACAGGAGACAAGAACACATAACTTGCCCCCAGTCATCTAGTAAATCAGGGAGAAAGCTTGGAATAGAATAGTGATTCCTTATCTCCCATTTCTGTGCCTTACAGGCTTCAGTTAAATGCCTACCTGCAAAGGCTTTAAACAAATTAGATTTCCGTTCCCTTCAGTTGTCAACTAACCCGCTATGTGTCAAAGGATTATAAATTTAGTTAGGCATATGTGGTAGGAGAGGAAGTCTGGAGACCATCTCTCATGGATATTGTGAATTAAAAGGAAAAAAAAAAAAAAGATTGCATTCTGATCCGAACTGGAATTAAGAAACACTGGTATTGTGTGCAGTTTACCTGAGAAACCCAAAGGAAAGAAGAAATGGAGGAGAGGAAGCAAAAGAGAGTCCCCACCTGAGAGCTGGCTAGAGAAAGGGCCCCCAGTTAGCCTTTGCCCCATGGGTTGTGCTTTGCCTCTGATGAAAAATCTGAAGCCCAGATCACTCCAGCAGCAACAGCCACACAGTTGTTTCCCACATTGGTGGGACACCATACATTGGTGTCCATTTGTAGCTCTAGATTGCTTACTAAAAAGTGAGTTGAGTGATGCTATGGGGTTTTTTTCAGATTAATGTGATGAGCTATTCCCAGGAGAGATCATGTTCTTTACAAGTGTGTCATGTGTCTCTAATCCAGTTTGAACACTGGCTTTATTTCACCATCGTTATATATCAAAATAGAAGTATGTCTGCTTTGTGGTTCACTGCCTAAGTCCCTATTTGTTAACTTTTGATCTTGTTTTAAGCCTATCAGTACCAGGACTACGTGCATTGCAATGGCATACAGCTTGTTCAGGATGTTATTATAATTACCGTGCTGCCACAAAACACTGATTCATATCTGCACTGTTTACAGGCCTCTGACAATGCTATTAGTTCAGTACATAATTTAGCAGTAAGTTAATAAAGAGGCATTCACCCCATTAGGCAAAACATGCTTGCTTTGCAGACAGTCATAAATTAAATCATGAATTATTGACTGCTCGCTCTGTCCTGGTCTGTGTTAGGAAGTTTGATCTTATTAACTCTGTTTGTCTGTGTATCTGTGTGTATCATTTTTTGAGCTACTGTGGAGTTAAAAAAAATAAAAGAATGACCACAGGGGATCTAAATGAAAAAAGGCAGGTCACAAAATCAAAATCTGATTTTCATATATTATTTTCAAATTTGAACTTGTCTTACTGTGGGTCATGTTTTAAATTAACAACTTATATATCTTTTCATCAATGGAATATATGACCATGTAATTTTATTCCTTGTTGCCTGCACTACTTTACTTTTCTTTGGCCAAATCTTTCTTTTCTCTCTTTCTTTTATGTGAAGTTTGCATTCTTTGTTCGGTATTGCATATCCCCAGTGTGTCTCAGAATTTGATACTTTATTATTTAACATTATTTATATTATGCTTTTCCTATTTTGAAAATAATTCAATAGGCTGTAACAATTCTTTTATGCAATACAAGAAAGGAAAAGGCAATTGTTTTATCAGCCAAATTGTCATGTAAATAGAATAGAATTTAATGAATGAAAAAAGGTCTCTCTGGCTTGTGGTATTTGGAACTGATGAGTTTTTGGGACCCCTTTATAGACATCAGCAATGGACGTTTTTATAGAAGTTTTCTTTTTTAACACAAAGGATCAGTTTCTTTCCCCATATTTTTGAGCTGTTCTTCACTAATTCAGTTCCACTGCTTGTGAATAACACTGAAGCAAAGTAGGGCAGTACTAGGACTGTAGGTTATGTAATGCCCAGGGCACTAAAGATTCCATGCAATGGTGCTGAATTGGTTAACAAGTCTGTCTCCCAAGAGTTCTTTTGTTACCCATCCTGCCTGAAATTACAATTGCCCCAGAGTGCTGCAGCAGCAGAACAGCACCAGGCAGCCAAATCCAAGTGATTATTTAATCAACACGTTTGTTCTGATATTGCAGTTATGAGTTTAAATAGCTCAGTGACAATTTATCTGGAGTAAGAAGCCTTCTGTGGTTACATACCTTTGAAATCATCAGCTCTCTGTGGAGTCAGTCTTAGTCAAGGAAAAAATATATCACATCTGTTCCTGTACTCGATAGATGTAACCCTCTGGGATGTTACTGCTTTCAATGTCCACAAAAACTGAAAATAAGATTTTTAGGTGAAAAACTAACTGACAAGCTATTATTAAAAAAAAAAAAAAAAATTAACCAGCAACGATCTGATTCTAAAACTTTTAAAGCAAAAGCTTGGTCAACTTTTTGCTTCTGACAGACAAAATTGCTAGTACATGGTGAGACAGTTCATGCACCATAGAAACTCTTGGCTCTGGTTTGTATAAACACTTTGGACTTTCAGCCTTTAGTCAAACCATATTTCCTGACAGTACGTCATCATTGTTGTCGCATTCCTTACTCCACTTCTAGGGCAGCTGTTAGAGCAGGGATTCTAAATTTCTTTCCCTACAGCACATGAGTTTTAATGTCAAGCTTGCAAGTAGGAAATACTTTGTTTAAATGTGCAGCTGATGTCATGCTATCCTGTGCATTACTCAGATTCATACCAAACAAAAACCAAGCTTTGGGGTTTTTTAGCCTACCTATTTGCACTCTACTCTGAGCTGCAGCAGTGTTGTATGTAGCCTCATGGTATTGAACCTCTGCAGCTTGTAAAGCTTCTTACTGAACTTGAACGACATGTTTTCTCTTCCTCCATTCTTTTTTAGGCTACACCTATGTTGGGAATAACTATTCCAGTCACACTGGAGCAGGAAGGAGGGTTTTCTACTTGTCGGTGCAAGTGCTGGGGTGGCAGTGCTGCTTCGTTTTGTGCTCAACTTGCTGGGCTTGATCTTTGGCAACACATTTTTTTCTTTTATGCTCAAGTTTCCCGATTTGTCAAATGGATACAGTGATCATTATCTTTGCCTCACGGGGGTTGTTGTGAAGCTGAAACGAGTTCCTATTTGCAAAGCCCTTTTAGAGCCCCAGATGAAAAGTACTTGTAAAAATTCTGAACCTGGAATTGCCTCCTGGGTTATCTGTTGTAACTGGTTTTCCCGCACAAACCTGAACACGCTGCAGACAGTGCTGGTGTCAGCTGGGAGGACTTTAACTGGGGTTGAGGAACAGCTGAGCACTTGAGTGCCTTCAGTGGACAAAGCCCACCTTGGCTGCAGGTCAGCACCTCAGCCATCCCCAGGCTGGAGACACAGCCTGGCCCAGGCTGCTGCCATCCCCTTGGGCTCAGGCCCTCGAAGTCCCCCATGGCACTGGGCCAGCCAAACTGGAGGGCTCCGAGGGTAAGTCAGGGCTTCGAAGTCGGAGCTGTCCCTGCCCTCCGCCACACCTACAGTGCCTGGCCTGGGGCACTTTCCAGTACCTGCCAAGCAGCCCTGCAGCTGGGAGGAGCTTGGCTGCTTCCTGATGCCCTCATTCATCACAGGCTTTGCAGATATTTGTTTTCTTTCCCTTTCCTTTATCCCAACACCTTCATCTCACAACACCCCACAGCTACCTACACCTCACTCTGCTCATGCTTCACCTTTCCACTGTTCCACTTGGACTTTAGTTGTTGGCGGGCAGACATGAACCCTTGTCCTGTGAGCAGCAGTTTTCCTTCTGGCCACCATTAGAGGCTGCCAGAACCACCTGGATCAAGCTGGGCAGAGGTTGGATTTACTGGGAGTTCCAGCACTCGGTTGCTAGTGGGAGTAGTTTCCGAAGGAAAGCATCGTTCATGGCAGTGGCAGGAGACGAGACGCAGAGAGACTGAGGATAACTTGGGAGTTAGAGAACGGACGGAGGAATGGAAAAATGTGGTAAGAGCAAAAGATACCAAAGCTGAGGATTGAGCTGGATGAGAAATGCAGAAGGGAAAAAAAACGCAGGGTGGGAGAATATGTTGGGAGAGGGAAATAGAAAAAGGAAATAGTAGTTCCTATTGATCTTGCAGGATGTTATAAAGAACACTTGACATAAGTTTGAGCCTGTTTCAGGGAATGCTTGTGGAGCCCCTGCTAGCCCCAGCATCCTGCCCACTCTCCACACTCCCCATCCCTTTCCTGCCCTCTTCTTCCCATACTTCCCTGTCTCCTTCCTCAGCTGTTCCCTTGCTGCTGTGAGCTCGCCACTGAACACAGACATTTAAACACAACTGTGGGCTGGCCAGAGCTGCTGAGTGGGCAGTGTCTGGCTGGGCATTCAGGCAGTGGCTGCCAGCTGGGCAGTGTCTGCAGGTGTTACTTGGTGGAGCTGCTGGCCTGAGTCACCTCACGCCTCTGTCTGTGCTGCACTGTTGCAAATCTTTTGTTTTTAGTAAAGTCATCATTGATTTCCAGTAAGCTAAGGGGGGAATCAGGTCAGCTAAGTTCAAAATGGCCTTCTGTATTTGGAGAATTGTTTTGATTTGCCTTTCATAATTGTGTGTCTGGTTCATTCCCAACCCAGCAGCTTTACTTTGACATATATTTGTGTATCACAGTTCCTAAGTCTGTTTGAAGATGTGAGTTATGCAGGGAACGTTTTAGAAGCAGTAATGTCTGTTGTGAGAAATCATAAACTCTGTACTAAATTACCACAGGTGTGGCTTACCTAGCAAAAGAGTTAATTTGCCTTAAGTTATTCTGGCCAGGCACTAACTGAAAGCTTGACGGCACAGAAAATCATTTCATTATAAGTGATTTAGAACAGCTGTACCTCCAAAAGCATTATCCAGTGACAGGATTTTATGCTGCATTCAGGATGTTTGTGATAAAGGAACATAAAAGAAGAGGTCGTCCTGTTCTAGATGTACTTAACTCTTACTCTAGACGTTTATGCTTGAGTCGGTGTGCAAATTGACTGGGTGTCAGCTACTCCTCCCTCCTCCCCATATGTACAGCTACACCCTGTAGATGAGATGAGCTGCCATTAGTTAATAGCTACTTCCCATGCTCCAAGTGTACATAAGGAGATGTGGCTTTTCTGGAAGGCATTAAACCAAGTGGGCTTTTGCTTCTCTCCTTTCTTGGGTTTATCTGTGAAGCATCCTTCGCCTCTCTGATTTTATCAGCAAGAAAAAGGATGGTACTTCTTTGTAGTGTTGTTGTTGGCACAGCCTTCAAGTAGATATGTGAGAAATTCTATTGATTTGGAGTTTTTGTTTTCAAAGTGGGGATATAGAGAATGATATTTGGAGCTGATTTGGAATTTACTGCTTCTGAATATTATTGACCATATTGCGTTCTGTCATCATGAATAAACTTTTAAATAATATCATGTCAATACCTTAACAAACTTCAAATATAATACTGATTTAGAAATCAATACTGTGACACTATTATTATTATACTATTTGAAGCTGAAGTGTCTTAAATTATATGAACCTTCACTGCATGGTATTATTTTTGAAATTTTGGTAACAAATTCATCCTCATGGCTAAAAATTGTCTTGGATTAATGCCTTACCAAATTTTTTTTTGTTTGTTTTTTTGTGGGTTTTTTGATTATTTTTTTTTCTAGAATTAATTAGCTTAAGATACAAATACTTTAGTGCATTTAGCATTAGTACATTTCTACAAGTTTTCAGTGTTTGTGTCAATATATTTAAATTATGCTGTTTCTCTATTTGACTTGTAATAATTTAAACAACCTGGTTTTTAAGTCTCTCTCACCCTTGTGATCATTTCTTAATAAGTGTTGGCTGCATCACTGCATAAATTTTGCTATCTAAAAATTTCAGGTCTAAAAAGACTTCAGAATATTATACTAAAGCCAAGCAAACATATTTTGATACAAAATTAGGTCCAAATTTTTTTTAAATGGCAAAGGGAAAAGAACAAATCAAGGCTTCCTTCATTCCCAAATCAGTGTCAAAATCACCTTTCAACTCATCTCTAAAGGGAAACCTGCATTCACTGTCCTCCTTTCTCTGGGAAACATGAGGCCTCAGCTTCCAGAGGAGTTACTAGACCACTAAACTGGAGGGGCTATGAAATCAATGTATTTTGTTCTTTCCTCTCAAATATGTTGTTTAACTTCCTCAAAGTCAAATGAATGTTACTTGGGCCAGAGCAGCCTTGCAGAGAGCATGGGTTTTGGAAGTCAGGTAGTGGCTGTGGATCAGGGTCTCGTCTTTATGGGAACCCTGAGAACTGCTCAGTAGCAATCTTACATGCACCTGCATAATATACTATTGTTATAATTTATCACATAGAATCATTGAATGGGTTGGAAGGGACCTTAAAGATCATCTAGTTCCTGCTACCTGACAAGGGCAGGGACACCTTCCACTAGGCCAGGTTGCTCAAAACCCCATCCAGCCTGGCCTTGAACACTTACAGGAATGGGGCGTTGACAGCTTCTCTGGACAGCCTTTGCCAGTGTCTCATCATCCTCATAGTAAAGAGTTTCTTCCCAGTTTTTAGATTAAATATACCCTCTTTCAGTTTAAAGCGGTTACCCCCTGGCCTGTCAGTATATGCCCTTTTGAATTTCTGTAATACATGTAAAGGTTTCATCAAGTCAAAGTAACAGGCAGAATTTCTGTCTAGTCTTGTAGCTGAGGATGCTGTCATAATGGGACACTGTGAGTGCAATTTAAGAACACTACATTATACAAAGTGCAACAGGTTCGGTGATGGAAGCAGAGGCAGTGAAAATGTTTTTCTGAGAAATTATATTGGAGATAGATTGTTGTTTTGATTTCTGTTTCTCTGTCAAATCTTTATTCAATTTTGTTTTAATTCAAATGTTATTAGAATTACATTTATTTTGGGCTTGACTGGAAAATTTAGTCTGCATAAACCAATGTCATTTTTGACAAGAAAAAAAACATAATAAAAACCAACTGTGACCTGAATGGTATTTTATTTCATAGTTCAGTTGCAAATCTGTAGGTGTTACAGCCAAGAGGCATTCAGGTATGTAGAAAGATAGGTAGTGGTGTTTCCACCTCTGAAATTGAATTAATGTTACCAGTAGTTCAGTTATATGCCTTTGGAGTTTGTCTAGCAGGGCCATTTAGGATGAAAAATCAGGTGTGAGAGGTAGGAGATAACATCCTGTTTCCTGACTGCATGAGAGAAACTGAATGACCAGGGAGCTGTGTTTGCTGTCCTAATGAAAATATTTGAGGACAGCAAATGAAACTAATAAGCAGCAAAATTTGTCATAAAGAGAATTATTTGACTGGTAGCAAAGCTGTGAAAGTCATTGACAGAGAACACTGTGGATGTTGAAAGTTTACATGAGTTTTGAAAAGTTTCATTTCTGTAAGAGGAATCTATCCAGGAATATTAAATTGCGGGTAGGGAGCTGGGGTGAAGGATTTCTGGCTCAGGAAAGCCAAACAGCTGAAAATGTATTCTGGCTAAAAATTGCCTTGCTGCCTTGGTGTGCCTGCAGCAATCCTGCTGCCAGGGGCCAAGGTTTTAATCTATTGGACAGGTTTTTGCACTAAAAGGTGGTGACTGCTCTCTTTTCTGTTTCTATTCCTCTTGGTAGCCATTAATATGGTCCCCTCTTGAAATCGGTCACTGCCTGGCAGGATGTGGAGGAGCTCAGGGTAGTGCTAAATAAGCTGAGCATTGCTGAGCTACATTAATGTGACCATTTACTGGTGGTAATTGGCTGTAGACATATGGAAGATATTGATCTGGATGGGTTTCCACTCTGGGTCTCTTCTGTCAGTATCTGTGCACAGGATTTCACTCTACCAGCTTTGATGCAATATGAACTGTCTTTGGGGTCAGATTCTGTTGGATTCTAGATATTAGCTTTGTGAGTATTTTCAGCCCAGAGATGAATATGTACCCTCTTAAACAAGCAGACACCCTGTGATGAAGACATACTACCTGAAAGGAAAAATGAGTTTGTTCAGTGTGGCCGAAAGTGTTAACTGAGAGAGAGCTCCAGCTTTGCCCAAGAAGTTCTCAGAAATTGTGTAGAATGCAGAAATGATCCAAAGTATTTTAAACAATAAATAATCTGCTTTTTAGGCAGTGTGTGTCTTGAGTGAAGTCTTACAGCTGAGTTTAAGACCTTTAAGGAAAAAAAAAAAAGGAGGGAGGAAATAAAAAAAAAAAAGGAAATGCTGATGCATCCTCGATTGAAACTCTGTGAATAGGAACATATTCAAGTTTCTAAATATATTTTCTTCTAAGAGTCTAAGGGCTGCAGGGACTTTTCCATTCCTAATTATATAGTGCAAGATGCTGCCTGTTTCTGACTTACAACTTCAAAAGTAGAACTGAGAGTCACAAAGGAATGAAACACAAGGAGAGAGATAAAGAGGCACCATGTATGATAAACTGCTCTGCTAATATTGATGTAACCAGCCATTTCTGTTTTAAATTTGATGACTGTTATGCAGACCCTTTAATATGTTGGTGTTTCATTAAGAGGGCTGGGGAGGGGGGAAGGAAAATAATCCATGGGTAGCTGAAGCAGTAGCAATGGACAATCAATGTAAATGCCTTATGACAGTTCAGTAGCTGTGCTGGTTGTGTCTCAGGTCTTAGCAAGGTCACATCTTTAACAGGATATGGAAACATAGTCATTTCTGGCAATAATAGATTCTGAAATTTAGAAGTATTTTCTGAAACCTGATTTATTCCCTAACAATTTGGGCTCCAGTGTCTGTTCTGCAAGTGAAATAAAGCTCAAAGTCCTCTGGTGGCACGCCTGCAAATCACACTGGTGTGACCTCTAGCCCTCCTTGTTGTGATCTGAAATTTTTGACTGCATTACAATAGGCATTTTTACTTCCAAAACCATCAATGGACTCCTGGTATACAAAGCAGAATTTCATTTGTCCTTTTTGATTTCTTATGCAACCTTCTGAAGGACAAGGAAGTGTGTCCCTGGATGTGCAAATCAGAAAAGTGACTAAGACTGCACTGATACAGGGGGCAGTGAGCTGGATCCACATAAGGAGGTTTTTTCTGGTTTTTGGTTTTTTTTTGTTTTGGTTTGGGTTTTTTTGTTTGTTTGGTTTTTTTTTGTTTGTTTTTGTTTTTTTTTTTTAATTTGTTTGGGGTTTTTTGGTTTTTTGTTTGCTTGTTTTTTTTCATTCTGCCATTTAGGCAGGAGTGCACTACAGATCAGCTTTAACTTGTAAGGGTAAGTGGCTATTTTCTGTGCCAAAAATGCTGGAAAAATTCAAAGGAGCAAACTGAGGAGGGAGCTAACACAATTTCAAGCCCTCCAAAACCTCCTGCTGGCAGCTGTGGGCTAGAAGCTGGTGGTATGCTGAAGGACAGACTGGGTGCTTTCCATTGTGTTGTAGTAAAATGTGCACACATACTTAAATGAAAAATATTTATGATTTTTTTTTTTAATTTCAGTCTCTGGCCACCATCATTCCACCATTCATACCACCATCATTCTGGTTGGTGGTATAAGGCTTCAAAAGCACTGCACTAGGCTTAGGAGAGCACACCCCGCTCTTCAGCAAGACTTCTTAGCTCAGCCATGCTCTAACCTTCAGGCTCCCAAGGCCAACACACTGACTCTGCTTTGCCAGTGCAAGAGGAGAAAGCATCTGCCCAGATGTATTTACTTAGAGTAATGCTTTGCAAGAGTTTATATCCCATCTTTGCACACACACACACACAAAATGCATGCACGTGGAGCAACCTTTGTGCATGGTTCTTGGGGTGTTTGCCTTTCAGCTCTCACTTCTGAAGACTGGTTGTAAGGGTGATGGCAGCCAGGAAAAGGAAGGGAAGCTGCGATGGTTGATTATCCAGTGTTTATGCTGAGTATGCCTATGAGCTGCACTGAGGGTTAGTCCCTGTTTGAGATGAGCCAAGAAGGCGTGGACTCTCCTCTGGAAAGTTTATTTAGACTGTAAACAGGATAAAAATGAAGCAGGACGCAGGTGGGGTTGTAATCCTCTGTTTGTAGATGATGAAAGAAAGAACCTGCTGAAGGTTGCACACGAAGAGCTGGGGTTGCACCAGGCCAATATTATTGAGAAAAAGGTTATATTTTATTCAGTTTATTTCTCTACAATAGGTGAGTGCCATTTGATTCAGAGGCTTGAATAAGTATTTTTTTTTCCTCTCAAAAATGAAACATGATTTTAGTCCTTATTTACTTTCCTCAGGACTAAAGATAATTCTGCTCTTTCAAGGAGCATAGGTTAGGTTCAATACTTCAAACAGTGACTTCATGTTTAATACACTTGGATTCACCTTTTTACTGCACCAATATTTGCACGTTTTTAAATCACAATCACTTCTAGGATTTCAGATTTTTGCGAAGATAATCTCTATTTTACAAAGATAACCTGTATTTCTTCTGTGTCAATCATAAATTATATACCCCCAATCATAACTTGTATCAAGTAGTATTGTCAGTTAGTAACTATTAAATGTGATATATGGAATTTCATTATAAACAATGTATGTGTCAAATTTTGGGATAGGACTGGATGTTATCTTCAGTCAGACATTTTCATAAGCTCTAGTTCCTCTCTAGTTTTCAGAAATAAACACGATTTTTCTTCTACTGATAAGTTTTATCTCTTTTTAAAATAGACATAGTAATAGTTTTATATTACTTTAGTGTAAAATTTCAATGTCAGGAATCTGAATGTTTATGTGAGTTTGCTACAGAAATCAGATCATGTGTCTAAGGATCATTATATATAAGGAAACAGGATGCCCTAAGGTACGTTCATATCATTGCAATTTAGTTTTAGCTGTATATTCTGTAATTATAAAGACAGTTCTGAAGACTGATGTAGTAAATGTGAGATCCTTTATTCTGAATTCATAGTAGAAATTAAAAAGAAAGAAAGAAAAAGATGATATTGCTCTTGGAAATAAGTTATATGGGCTATCATCAATAATTACATTTTTCATCCCATATGCTGTAAATTTTATTTACTATGGGATAGGAATGGTGTGTATAGAATTAAGAAAGGAAAAAAAAAAAACCAAAACAAAGTAGTGGAGAGACAGTCAACCTTCTCTGACTAATGGACTATTCTATTAGGGTGACAATATAATTATTTGATAATGTCTTAAAGAGAATATAATAATCAGTCCTTTCAGCTTGTCACGTAAAATCTTATGTTCCTGATTAAAGTGTTGTGTTCTTGTAAGTTGTGGAAGAAAGGAGAGCATCAACACTTTTACAGGGAAACTTGACTTACAAAAGGTTAGACAAAGAAGGAGCAAAGGAGTAAAGTGAAAATTTAGTGCTTCTTTGTCTTACTTCTGTGTTCTGATACCTCCATACTGATATGGGGATATATATCTACATGAGATATTCCATAGCTTTACACTTTTTCTCCCACAATAACTGTTTTTACCTTGATTTCTAAGATTTGACTGAAGAATAAATAAAGTCCATGTCAATTCCAGCTTTTTCTGAGGAGGCAACTAAAAAATGCACTTAGTTTTAATAAGAAAGAATCTGTTAATGTTGACCAATCTGCTATAGAAGGCATGGTAATTCTGTTTATGGAAAGTAAGGTTGGTGTGTTAATACCTGCTAGCCTGGAGGTGTCTGGATGATAGCGAAGACCTGTGGATTACTGCAGGATTTAGTCTCATCATGTTGATTCGTGGACTGTAGATTATTCCTGTATTCTTGAGTCTATAGTTGGTTCCAGCCAGTTCTGCTGTGGAGCTCCAAGTGGGATAATGTGTGTTGGCAGAACCATTTGGTCTTCTGGGGCTCTTAGCTGCCATAGTGCACTGCTTTGGGTTTCCCTTCAGGGCACCATATTGCGGATAACAAGTGAACAGAATGATTGTTACCAGTTGTTACCTACTATATGTCCAGTGAGTGCCTAAGGATTGTACTCATCTCCTTTACTTGCAGCTTGACTGAAGCAATTATCAGCTTCCGAAAGATACACAATCTCTTGAAAGCAATAAAAATAAAACTCAAATGAAGATACTCAAATTTAAACCCTTAAAAATATTTTTTTCCCTTAATCCAAGCAGTTATTTCCTTGAAGATGGCAACAACTATCTGTAAATCTCTGAGTCCCTTACCTTCCTCCTTAACAACAAATTCTCTCATATTTCTTCTTTCAGTTGTAACTGTTTTGGCATGATTAATGCATGTGTTCTATATTTTATGATTTATGGTCCTTCATATCTAATTTATACAACAAAAGTCTTGCAGAGTATGTCCATTTTGTTAAAGAACTTAGATGAGCCAGTGAGCCATGTGAAGAACTGCCTAACTTATTTTCATTTGGCAGTTTCCTGCATTGAGGATTCTACAGACTTGAATAAATTTAAGTGTATGAATAATATTTGACAGCAGCCCTGAGGAGAAATGTATATGAGAGCAGCTGTGAGAAGGACTTGAGAATACTGATAGATGAGAAACTTGACATGACTTGATAATGTATATTGGCAGCCCAGGAAGTCAACTGTGTCCCAGGCTGCATCAAAAGAAGTGTGACCAGCACCCTCTGCTCTGCTGAGACTCCACCTGGAGCGCTGCTTCCAGCTCCCAGGCCCCTAACAAAAGACCTGCTGGAGTGAGTTAAGAGGTGGGACAAAAAGATGCATGAGGTCCCTTCTGGCCCAAACCTTTCTATGATTATTTGACAATAGAATTACTGTATGTATTGGTGAAACTCTAAGGATCTCTTCTGTTGGACTTGGATTATGAAGCAGATCCTCCCCTTGGCACAGGCCTGTAACCACCTGAAACTAACTTCTGTGTATAGGGTATATCCACCTAGAGGCCTTAGGAAGATTTTGAGATAAATGGGAAAAGGAAACACTGAACAAAACTTTTGCCATATACTTGTCACCTGAATATGAAACTAGGAAAATACATCAGAAAGCTGTTTGCAGAGGCACAATGATTTTACACCCAAGTGATAAGACCATGCACTTAATCATCTGAAATAATTTCCCTAAACTGGATTTATTTAATTCTTTTGCTATTATTATTTTAGTTTATATGTTGCATCATTTATAGTTCACTAAAAGAGCAGAGTTCTGATAGAGTAGGAACTAAAGTTTAAATTGAAGGAAAAGATATCCCAAAGCAATGGTCACAAACTTCTCCCTTTAGGTAATAACTATGCTATTCACCATGAAAACCTTCTGTGTGCATTTAAGAAGAAAAGTATGGCATCATAGTCTGTGTGTTGAGGTATTTCTTCATCTTTCTTGTTTTACAATCTTTCTCTGAAATTGTCTTCTTAGTGGAGTTTTTGTCTTCTACATGCACTTTGTTTCTAGTTTTAAAAAATATTCAAATGTTTCTAGAATAAGAATAATAATAACATAACAATTTTGCCGTTATGGTTAAGGTTAGATTCATCTCACCAGCTAAAGTAATTTAATTGCATTGCACCATAGACCTGATGTTTTAGAGGGCTGAGTATTCTCAAAGAATATTTGTAGACCTCTGAGATCATTGTGTTCTCTTGATCTAGGGTCAGCATGCCCTACAAAAATGGTTTTAAAGCCCTTAGAACTCTAAAGTCACATATATATGTATATATGTGCACACATATGTGAGCATACATACATGTGTGTTCTTTAATATTGTATGTATTTATTAAAATAAAAAACTTCACCTTACGAGGGAGGAAGAAAAGCCTACAGGTATGGAAGGATATAGAATCATAGCAGCATAGATTGAATTGGGTTGGAAGGGAGCATAAAGATCATCTAGTTCAAGCATTCCTTGCCATGGGCAGTGATACCTTTCTCTAGACCAGTTTGCTCAAAGCGCCATCCAACCTGGCCTTGAACGTTTCCAGGAATTAGGTAGCTACGGCTTCTTTGGACTACCTGTGCCAGTGCCTCACTACACTCACAATGCAGAATTTGTTCCTAATAGCTAATCTAAACTTACCCTTTTCCAGTTTAAAGTCAGCCCCCTCTTGTCCCATTATTAGTACAAGTTAGTTGTCCCATTATTTGGACAAACTTCCTTTCCAGGGAGGAAATTTGTAGACCCCTTTAGGTACTGGAAGGTTGCTCTAAACTGTGCCTGGAGCCTTCTCTATTTCAGGCTAAACAACCCCAACTGTCTCAGCCTGTCTCCATAGCGGAGGTGCTTCATGCGCTGTAGTCACCCTGTATGAAAGTGTATCACTGAATTGGCTTTGTGTTCTCTTTCTCCTGTATTCATCCTACACTGGAAGTATTAATCTGTGGTTTGGGTTCTGTTTTGTTTTGCTGGTTGGGTGGATGTTTGCTTGGTTTTGTTTTTTTTTCTTTTTGTTAGTTGATGTTTTTTTTGGGTCTGTTTGTTTGTTTGTTTTTAAGTAGTCTTACCATTTCAAAGAAGTAGACGAGAGATTTCTGTTGGGTGTGTAAATGTACTTTTCTACTTTGCTTTTCAGTAAAGGGAGGTGTGTGCCTTACTGATACTAGCAAGTTAATTTATGTTGTTTGTTTATTTTTCCAAAAGACATGCATTTTCCCTTAACAGAAAGCGTCACTAGAGCATTTATGAGAGGTTTTTATTTGCAGAATTTGTTTAGAAATATCACAATTTATCAATGCAGGGCACAGAATATATGAAATCAAAATAAATGTAAATGTCCTTTTTAGTGTTTTTATAATCTTTTCCCACCTTTTCATCTTCACAGCCATCCAATGGGTAGGATCCTATTAGTTTGTACCTTGAGCTCTGTACAGCAAATGGTACTTTAAATATGACAGCATAGCAGAAATTTGACAAGAATCAGATAAATGGCAATATTTACTGTTTAGACTATCTTTGAGTGGAAAGCACTTCTAGGATGGATGCATTCATTTATATTAGAGCACTTATTAATTTTAATAACAAAACCTACAATTAAGCATTTGGAAAATTAATACTTCTGGCATCAGAGGAAACCACCAAACCTGACCAGTGAACGAAAACTGGAAATTTAGCAATATAGTCCTTTTTCTCAGAGGAGAATTACCAGTTTTGTGTTCTTTCCAGATCTGACTGGCTTCAAATAACTGTGATCATTTTGTTTTGGTTTTATTTTAAATAGCAGCACAGGAACATGACAAAAGTCCATCCTAAATTCTCAGAGTTCTGGTAAACTTATGGTAAATCTTCCTTCTCCCTCCATGTACTAAGTATCCTGATCAATACCCAGCACTGCTATTCTTTTACTGTAAAGAGTAACATTCAATACTTGCTGTTTATATGGAGAAACAGAGCTGAAATGGGAATATTTTCAGCAACCAATATTTGCTTCACTGATTGTCCTTTCAGACATGCAGAAGAGCACATTAATTTACATATGCCTTTTTCCTCTGTACACAAAGTACTTAGAGGCATCTCACAATAAATGTACTGCAGAAGGACAATAGAGGCTCAATTCACCTAGTTCTTTGCAATTTGTTTTTCTTACTTGTCCTCATTTGCCCAGTAGTTAAGTCGTTAGCCTGCTGCTTTGGTGATGGATTTTACTGCTCTCAAAGTTGTAGATTTCCTTTCCAACTGGGACAAATCTGTCAGATAAGGAGAATGAAATTCCATCTAGCCAAGACATTTTGAGAGTGGTTGCATGCTCATCCTTAGATAATGTAGTAAATGCTCAAAGTAAGTCTATGAGGGAATTTTATAAGTGTTCTGTGAAACACTATTACTATACAGCAAATCTTGTAGCCTTTAGTCAGTAATGAAATTTACTGAAGTCATTTAGCATGAAGCATTCTCTTTTAAATTGTCTGCTTTTTGTAAAAGGACAGGAATTTTACTTTGACAACTTTGAATTCTTTGCATTAAACCATCCAATTTCCTTATGAGCAACCCTAGTAGTAATACCATGCAGCCGTGAGTGTTTTAAATCAATTATACTGTTTAGTAGAAACTGTTTTAATGAAATCTGTAAAGACTAGTTGTTTATTACTCATTTCTATCACTCTAGTGGATCTAACCCCCTTATGGAGAAGGGTTGTAGGTGTGAGTGATTAGGTAGACTTCGGTTTGAATCAGGGATGTCTTTTGGAAGGACTAAGTGTTCTATTTCTGTCTCATTGCTTATGAAGCATATTGCATTAAGTCTGGCAGACTTCCCAATGAAGTGTTCTTCTTTTGACAGCACTACTGACAAAACTCTGCTCGGTCCAAAGCGACAGCTGAAGCATTCATTACTTACCAGTCTCTGTTTTCTTGTAGGGTCAATGATTGCATCTTGCGAGTGAATGAGGTCGACGTGTCCGAAGTCTCACACAGCAAAGCCGTGGAGGCCCTAAAAGAGGCTGGCTCCATAGTACGATTGTATGTTCGTCGAAGAAGACCTATACTGGAGACCGTGGTAGAGATCAAGTTGTTCAAAGGACCAAAAGGTAGTTAAGAAAATGAAAAGATGTCCATTTCAAACCCGATGCCTAACCTCTCCTGTAGCTTAAATGGCATCTGAACTTGTTGATTTGTTAACTGGATGACCTGCCAAATACTGAAATACAGTTAATTTAGGCTGGTAGAACTTGAATTCATGGCTACATGTCTCCTTCTGAAATTTAAAGGAGTTCATGGAGTTGTGGTTTGCTTCATTTGATGTTTAGTGTAGAGATGGCTTATTACCTTCTGAAGAGATGCAGAGATACTGTGCTTTACACTGGCAGCACATATACTTTCTTGAAAGTTGCACTACTGAGACCTTTGGCTTTGATTTAAGGTGCTGTTGAATACAGAGTTTCTGAATTCTCCTTTTTTTTCAGAAGGCTTTTTGATTATCCAACTTATCCTGTCTACTTTCCTGATGGTTTCTTTTAGGGTTTTCTTTGGAACATGAAGACAAGAATACTAACTTACCCAGATATACAGGAGAATTTTATTTTATCCTTCAACAAAATTATGTGGAAATCTAGCATGAAACCTTCACTAGTCTAAATCAGCTTTATCACTTCCAACAGAACCTTCTGGTTACAGAACAGAATCTGGAAGCATTAGTAAAAATTTTGAATATTCTGTTTTCACCTTTCTTTTTGCAAAAAGTTTTTATTTGCAGAAGTATTTTTTAACAAGTTTAATTTTACTGTTTTTCTTCTTGTCATTTCCCTCAAGCATTTTTCTTCTTAGCCAATTTCTGAATAAAGAAAATACATATTTTCACAGTACATGTGAGTAAAATAAATAGTGGTAGATTTTTGGATCCATAACAAGTGTTTCATAGGCAAGTCTTTAATGTGTATGTATGAAATGAAGATGTTCACGTGTCTCTTAATATATGCTGCAGACATGAGATTATTCTCCCTGTTTTATATATAGTGAATAATCTGTCCCTTTTTCAGTGTTTCCCCTTACCTATAATTTCATGTGAATATTACAGCATGCTTTTACATAGCTTTTTATATATGTATATATATATCAACAGCAGAGTATATTGAAATATATTGTTGAGATTGACCATTCAAAAAAGGTAATGCACTGTTTTCAATATTGCGCTATGCCTCTTCTATGTACGCTATGGCTATTTGACACTGTGGTGTATTCACTCTGCTAAATATATCTTACTGGAGAACAGTAAGATATATTTAAATGTGTGTGTGAGGGTAAGTCCCCACACATCTTGTGGTCGATTACAATGCTAAATTGTTTTTCTAATAGAAAAGCGTGTCAAATAGTATTTTTACGTGCATGAACTCAGAGTAGAAGTGCAGGCAGTTTTTAAAGCTTTGGAGTTAAACTCAGTGTGTATGATAGTCATTTTGAGTAACCTAAGGCTAAAGAAACTAAAATTAACGTATCTTTCCTGGTTGTGATGAAACAGTAAAAATTATTCACCATGACCAAATTTTTGCTACATTATGGAAAGCGACAAGAAAGGCAATCATTATCTAATAATGCGTTTGCATCATGCTTGTTCTGCTCGTATGACTGAAACTATTTACTTTTACACTTATTTTCATAAAACAGAATGGCTACCAAAAAAAGCATTTTTTATGGCAAGCTGAAGAAGCTTTGCTGCATACTGCTGCAAACATGATTTTGTAGCTATACATTTATATGACATTGATTACAGATAAATGCTATAAATACTGAATTTTATTGTTAAGTTGCATATATATATATATTTTACATTTTCACTTCAATATTATAGAAATAAGTTAACTGTAAGCTTGGATGGAAAAATCAAAAAGATCATGGGCTAGTTTTCTGCAAAAGCCAAGGTTTTTATCTTCATGACTCAGGCAGTAAGGAAACTTGCTTTCTCTATTCCACAGATGAAAACACAAAATGCAGAAAATAAATATTTTATAGATTGGATGAAAATCTTATCTATACTAATTTTCATATATGAAAGCACTTTTCCTTTGATTTTTTTTTAAACCTTCCATGAAAAATGAACTGTCTGTTGAGGGGTATCCAAGTCATAGCAGAAGTTGAGAATAAAACCTGTGACTCTTGGCTGCAGTCACTCCTTTGATGCTTATCTACTCATATTTCAGGTGATTTATCTATGAACTGCTCTTTCACACCATTACAGTGTAAGAATCACTTAGTATGTATATAAACAGTGTTGCTTCTCCAAGAGAAATTGAGATGTTCTGATATCCAGAGTGGAACCTGAAAACTAACATGGTGGTGTCCGCACCATTTCTTACTTCCTATTCACAAAATGAATTAAGAAATTGAATCTATTTTTTAGACAAGAAGGGTTTTCATACTAAACTTGGAACAAATATCTTTCCAATTATTCTTCTGACTCTCAGTATATAACTCTGCATATACTGAGTTTATTCCTTACTGTGTTGAGAATGTACCACTTGAAAGCCAGTCTTGGCTTCCATCACACAAAATGAACTGAGATCACTAGTTTGCCTGTCTATGTGTATTAGATTACATCTTTCAGCACTTGAAGTTGATAAAGAAATCTGCAAGCATTTTTTGTATAAAGATCCTTTTCATTTTCTCTGAGATATTCATCATGAGGGGTTTTACAAGTTCTGAGTCCATAAAGGTTAGGGGTTTTTTTAAAGTGGTGTTAATTTTTCTAGCTAACAACCACTATATAAAAGATATAGATTAATTTGGCCAATGTATTTTGAACTTAAGATGTTAAATACAGATTGTATGGCAATGGCTTTGAGCACATGACTGTGGGGAAGGTCTTGGTAGTGTGCTGCCAGGATGTCTCTTCTGAATGCAGGTCCCCTTGCAGTTGTTCCTGTTGCTTCACAAAAATGCCGTCTTAGCATCATATATGCTAAATTCTGTAACCCTTTATTTTTTGGTGAAAAGAGGTAAACAAAGACTCCAATGAGTTGTGTGATAGAAGAATCCAGGATTCAAACAAAACTGCGGCTGTGTGGGTGTTTAAAGCTGATCATCCATCAGTTTGCCACACCTGAGTGGTGTCATTGGCAGATGTCTCTAGTCTGTGTCTTGAAGGTAATTGCTAACTGTTATCATTGCAGGATCTTTCTCTCTTTCACCTGCTTGGGAGATCTTTTGTATGCCTCTTGTGTGCCTCTTCAGTCAGGCATAAGATTCACTGTATGCCTCTGCAAAGCATTTAGTAGCAAACAGTAGGGGTTTTTATTTCAGTCACTCCCAGGACACGGCAGGTTTTAGCAGCGAGTGTCTTTGCAGAGGCTGACAGTTGTGACAGAGGAGGATATACTGCAGAGGCTTCTTACTAAAAATCCTGTCCTTAAGTGATATGCTTTTCTTGCTCTGTATTGAAATCTAACAAAACTAACATTAATGAGAATGGTTTGCAAACACTGCAGTGTTTTTTCCTGGGGAATGAGTGTTCAGGCATTCCAGACAAAGCCATGTAAAATATAACTTGTTGCATTAGACCCTGCTTGAGTGTGTGTAGGCAGTGAATTACAGTCCTCAGTCGCTCTTCAGAGATTGCAGTGCTCAATCCCATTCAATTGCACTTGACTGGAGGATTTTAAATCAAAGGAGTTCCACTGACCTCGACACTTGCATGCTGTCCTATCACACTCCAAACCTTAATACTCTTACTAAACCCAGAAGCACTGAGTAGTATGCTTGATGCATGATTAATCACAGCAATTAAACCTGACTATTTCTGGAATTTCATTTTTTAAATAAGCAGCAGAAAAATTAATTTCCACCATGGTAGAAAATTTCTGGTAGTCAGAAACTTAGGTAAACAGAGAGGTTCTATATTTTATCTACCAATACCTAACTGATAATTTAAGATCTGGTATAGTATACTAGAAGAAAAAAAAATGCAGAAAATAACTACGGCAGTGTTGGATCACATAATAAACCTCTGACTTCAATTCTACAGGAAATATGGTATCTTAAAGGCAACACAACTGCAGAAATGAAATTTCTTCATATTTGAAGCAGAACGGCTGAGTACCCCTTGAAAGCAGAAATGTCAGGCTTAGAAACTCCCAAAAGCAAGGAACAATATAAAGGGCAGCTGATTCTGCCATCTGGATATTCTGGTGGCTTGAGTATAAAATTGTAGAGAAACGGGATTACTTGCCCACCCCCTTCATGATAATTCAGTGGTAACTGTCATTACAGTGTTTGAACTGTGTCAGAATCTTGCTGTGATGACTAGAACTCCCTTTTTGTACACTGCAGTTTAGATAGAAAGACCTGGATGGACCAGCAGCTATGTCACTTTTTTGTTGTCTGTAAGCATGCTTTGTGTTCATTCCAAATGAATTCAACCAGGAATGCATTCTCATCAGGTTCACCCAACCCAGCTTTGGGCACTTAACAAAAAGTATTTGGGGAACTTATTTCTCTACTCTTTCTGCTCTCAGAATTAGGGCCATATCAAAACTTTTAATCCATTTAGAGTGTTACTATGTTTTGGAACCCTAAATTAGAAATTAATGTGTCTCTTAAGACCTGTTCAGCCCAGTTCTGTATCTCCCTCTGGATAGTTATCGTCCTTATCTTAATTTTCTTTTTAATCAGCAAAGACTAAGCTCCTAAACCAGATATCTCAATAACATACTGTAAAATTAAATGGGATTAATATAAAGGACATAATGCACATTTATTTGGAGAGTTATGTGTTTCCATCTAAATGTTAGATGAAGTCATTGGGTATAACCAGTTCCAGAGTTTCCATTTCATTGTTTTCTGTGCTGGACTAAAGCGACTCTGCAGCACATGGTAGATTGCCTTTTCATACAACTATTTTTTTTTATTCTTGATGACACTGAATAAAGTCACTGGGTAGTAATGAAGCTTTCTTACTATACTAAGAAAAGATCAGTATGGTGTAAGTAGTGTATTTTTTAACCCTCTGATTAGTTATGCAATTTTCTTGAGAAGATGCAGAGATTTTTCACCATCAATATAAGGTATGATTTCACTGTAGATTTATCTTGAATCGTTCATGAAATGTCCTTTAGTGCATTACTGCCTATAGTTTCCTAGGAGCTCATAATTCTTTTTCATAGAAGTAGACATATTAGTTTGGATTGATGGCTTTATTGGAAATATCTTGTGTTCTGTTGCCTAGATAACATCCCAGCTTGCTGTGACAACTGCAGTAGTCGAAAAAGTACAGTAGAATTATGTGTATTTCAAAATGTGCTAAAAAAAGGTGTTCGATTCAGAATAGCAGAGTAGAGGGTTGTTTTTACAAAAACAAAGAAAAAAAAAACTTACAAGGTCTTCTTCCAGTAAGGAAAGGAAGAATCTTAACATTTGTATGTAGTAAAGCAAAGTCAGAGGTTACCTTTCCATCTCAGGTAATAGCTACAGCACTTAAAATGAAAGAAGGGGCTTTTGTAAACAAAGAACCCCAATTATTTCTTTCCCTGATTGCAAGTACTCCTTCAGACTGATGATGATACGTATTGTTTTTTTGACATAGCTATCACTTCTACTACTTTAGTGGTCTGTTTTCTCTGATTTAAGAGACACTGTATGTGGCATAACACACTGTAGCACGTGGGAATGGGTTTTTTTGTGGCAAGCTAGGCAGATAATTTCCTAGTTTATGATCACTTGTAACCTTCATTTTTTTATTTTATGCTAAAAAAATGTTTTGTTAGGTCCAAAGTGTTTTAAATGAAATTACTTTCTTCATAGTTTGAACAGTACCTAAAACCTTTTCTTATGATCTTTTAAGGCTTTCAGTCTTATGATCTTACCAGCTGTGAATTTATTTCTGTTTTTCAGTGTTCTCTTCCCTCTGTACTGTGAACTTTTTTGTGAATCCTGATCTAAAACAGAGCAAAATGGGGCAACTTAAAAAGATAGAAAAATGAAGAAGCAGGCAAACTTTCTCAAACCTTGATTTAACAAGCTATTTTGGTTCTCAACTCTAATTTAAATACTTCACGTCCTATTACTCTAACACTCTCACTTACTACAGGTATAAATAGAAAACCACCACAATTGAAAGTAAATTACCATTTTTTTGTGAAATGTCTTTGCTTGATGGGACTCACATTTCATCCAATTAGCAGAAAGTGCTCCATCAAGCACTGATATATAATTTTCCACTTTTAAGACAGCGACTCAAAGCCTTCATTTATAAGTTAACATCGCTAAAAAGGATGACTTCCCTGCAGGCTAGGATTGTCTAATGTAAGAATATATGAGTATCTAATAGTTTATCACATGAAAATTGTATTCTCTTGAAACTCTTAAAATTAGAAAGCTCTGTGATAGTGCTATTAAAGCCTTTGCTGTTTTTCAGCAATATTTTGACACATGTATATTGCCAATGTCTGATGGAGAAGATATGGTAGGTTAGATCTGCACCTTTGTATTATGTAGCCTGAGGACCTTGTTTTTTAATTTAATTGATGATATCTGCATATAGCTGCTATTGTCATATTCTGCTTTATAGTACAAGTAAAATATTAAATGTATGATCTGCCTTTGGTCACTACAGACTTGCCATCTCATGCTTGTAAATTGCTACATATTATTTCTCAAAAAAAGGTTCATTCTTTGAAGTGCTTCCTTCCATTCCCGAAGTAGCACTTATATAGGATTTCACAAAATAATAGTTGTTATTAGAGTGACTCCTCAATTCTAGTGTTTCAGGCTTCAGCTACAGTCTTTTTGTCTTTAGTGGAGAAAGAAGGTGAATCTGTCAAGGTTTTTGTTAGAATTGAAGTTAAATGGCAGGAGATGGTGGAATCAAATTTTCACAACAGACCAAATTCAACCATCTTTGGAGTTTAGTCAGTCATTAAAGAAACTATTTTCCAGTTCAATGAGGATTTTTCATCAATTTCAAATTGAAGTCAGAAGCCTTTCTTCTGGCTCACCTAAAACTGGAGCTGTCCTGTGAGCTGCAGAGTATTAGTTATTTAAGTCTTATATTTTAATGATCTCTATGGTTTTCCTTAATATTTAACTGCCATTTTCAATTAGCAGTAAAGAAATAAACAACATGATTTGGAAGCGTGTGCGGCAATTTTATATTACATGTATGTTGTTCATTTTACCCTTGAAACCATTTAGCTCTTAAGAGCTCTCCAAGTAGTTTTAAGAATCCTGTGTTCATATGGAAAATTAACATCTAATCTCATAGTAGATTTTAGGTATCATTTTCCAGAAATCATTCACAAAGAGTGAGGTTTCCACTGACATGAACAGTGTTTTCTGCAGCTCCATCATGCTAATTATTTGTGAAGTGGTGCAGTAGCAATTTCAAAGTGCAATGCTGTATTTTAATAGCCAGTTGAGATGGCTATAAAAATCCAGCACTGTGCATTAAGATCATTACTAAATTGCTTCAGCAATACTTACTGATGAGGCAGCTTCAGCAGAACACACCTCATCTTAATGAACTGTGGCTGCAATAGAGCAGAGACAGTAGCACAGGGGAAGAGATGTGAAGGTAGGCTTGGGTTGCCAACAAGCTGGAGATTTTGTTTCAAGAAAAACAAGCTTTGGCTGGTTGCTTTTTGTTTTCAGTGGAGAAAGAAATCTGTCATCTTGTTTGTTACAATTGCAGTTAAATGGCAGAAGATGGTGCTGTGAAATTGTCACATCAGACCAAATTCAACCATCTTTGGAGCTGAGTAGATCATTGACATTTCAATTGACTAAATCTTCTGTGCTTGTCCTTTCTGAATTAGGTAGGAATTTGGTATTATTATCCAGTTGCCTAGATAGTTTCATCAGCTCTGAATAGAAACAAGTGGTATGGAGTACTGGTGGACCTTGGTTTTTATCATCCTGTCATGAAGTGTTGATCATTTTGCTGTGGTCAAAGTTACTCCTGTGGCTTTTGCAGAGAATCAAGAGCCATTAGCATGGCTTACCAGATTCCCCACCATACTTTTGCTGTCACTTTGATGGGTTTAACCCTGTAGTTTTTCTCTGGAAATTTGAGGGGAGGAAGAGGTTTATTTTTCTTAGTTCACTTCCTCTACTCATAAAGAGAGAAAGAGCTTTTAATTTCTTGTTTTTATCTGTTGGGTAAGTAATGGATGAGTCTCCAGCTTTGGCTCACATGGCATCCTTCTGGGTGACGATAAAGTAGACCATTTAAAAATTCTATATTTGATTTATCCTGTCCTTGTGGAAATGCTTCAAAGGCACTTGCTTGCTAAATGGATTTCCCAGTTACATAATGATCTCCAGCGCACCGCTGAAAAGTTTCTTGGAACATCTTTTGTCTCAGGCTTGTATGAAAAGCTGTGATATGTGTGCTTTGGGATTCTATTTGACACTGCTTCCTTTTTCTCTGTGTAATTTTTAAAAATCCCAAGGACTTGTCTCCACCACTAAGTGCTGCCTTTTTTTTTTTTTTTATCTATGGCAAGTGTTAGGAAAATTCTCCGTGGATCTTTGCCAACTGCTTCTTCTTTAATTCTAAAGTTTTCTCCTGACTAAATATAATACAGTAAGTCTCATAATTTTACCATTTTAGCATGCCTTTGTACTCTTTTATTTCTTTAGCTTGTAAATTACTGGGTCGAAGAATAGTTTCATTTCCCTCCCTGCTCTAGAGACCTGTGTAGGTGTTAAAGATCCCTTTCATTATGTTTGTCATTGCTGTTTTCATCAGGTCAATGTAAAAGAGGGAGTAGATGCAGCAGACAGTGTAGCAGAGCGTTAATTGCCTCATCAGTATTTCCAGATACATGATAAATCAGATGAGGAAGGACAGTGGCACACTTGCTAAACTACTGGGCTGAGAGCGCAAAGAAGTCTTTCTGTAGAGGAGGCCAACATCTTTTTTCTGTTTTCTTAGAGGAGCAGTGAGAATTTCTAGGGAGTGGCAGTTGTCCTGGTCTTTTTTTCACTACCTGTCTGATCCTTGTTTTAGGTTCCTCAGGTAAATTTTAAAGAATTATTATACTTGCTCTTTCATCACTTTAATAAATAAACAGTTATATGACTGCTGTTTCTGGAGCCTGTTGTGACATCCTGAACAGAACATATATTAAGGCTTTAGTCTCCTGTGTGAAATATGTTCTTTGACATAACACCTGTCGTTTGCACTTGAGTAGTCTGAAGTTCCCTGTTTCCTTCTTTGGAGTGCTTCGTTCTTTTTTGAATATAAAGCCAAATGTGCAAATCAGTCAGGTGAAACTACAGAGCAGAGGTTGTTTCATCCCTTATTGTTCAGTTAATTATCTATGTAGCAAGGTCTGTGTTCTTGAAGTTTAGATGTCCAGACCTTTTTCAAGAAATCTGTTATCTAGAAGACAACACACGGGCATTGCCATGAGAAGCACCTTTAAAAGAATAAATGGTTTGTAATTAAACTTCTTTAGGATGGAGAGCTGTAGCTCTTCATTTTTCTTGTTTTCTTGCCTTTTTCTTCTCCTATAATCCTAAGCACAGGCAGACTGTGTTTTAAATCTTCTGAGAAAGGCATTACTGATTCTAATCGTGGTGGAGAGACAAAGCCAGGCAAAACTTTAAAGATTCAAGTTATATGGTAAATTAAATATCTCTTGGCAGCCTACTTTTAAAAATGTTGTAGATTTTCAATAGTATTCTTTTGTTTCCACTAGTTAAAAAAAAAAAAAAAAAGTAAAATGAAAAGAGTTATATTAAGGCATCTCTGAGCATCTGAAGAGAATAGCTGGCTTAGTCAGTAGCCAGACACCAAACTGATTAATTGTAAGTAATCATTCAATAACTAGTTCTAATACCAGACTATAACCCTTTCTGCAGGTCTGTCATCCTCATTTCACTATCAGCATTCCAAATTCTAGATAAAATTCTAGCTATCTTTAATGAAAGAGAAGAAATACTACATTGTCAAAAAAAAAAAAAAAAAAAAAATATTTCCCAATAGTCTTTTAGCTTTAACTTGCAACTTGTTATTTTGGAACTTTTGTCCAACAGCTTTGAAAATCTGCTCTTCCTTCATCAGTTAGGGCTGGGTTTTGGTGGTTTTTTGTTTTGGTTTGGCTTTTTGTTTGTTTTTTTGTTTGTTTGTTGTTTTTTTTTTTTGTGGGTTTGGTTTTGTTTTTGTTTTGCGTTGCTGTTGTTTGGTTTTGGTTCAGATGTTATCTTTAAGCATTATATTAATGTTCCTATAAATGACAGCTATTTTTTAGGATTTAGGGTCTTTTGCCATTTGACATGGAATGCAGGGTCTGTGCAGATGACCATGCTTTCCAATTGTGCTATCATAAGATATGAGCCCGTGAAGTGCATGCTCTGGGACTCCAGTGCACAAATCTTCTGGGATTGCATGTGTCACATCAGTGATGTGGATGAAGGACAGCTGATTTTTGAGATGGAGCAGAGGTTCCTGCACTGCAGACACAACGAGTTCAAGCTTCTTGCAGAAGCATAGTCTTGCTGTGCGAAAGATTTGTGCTCCCCGACACACAGACAGCTGCCCTTCAGCTGTTTTTTGAGTGAGCAGTAAAACCATTGATTTATGAGAGGCCATCGCTTCTTTTTCTTTGCTTGCAGAGTCTAATTTAAGATTTTTTCCTTCAGAGATTCTGCCACTTGGGCCAATGACAAGCTGATATATTTTTCTCAACATAAAGCATTTTGTGTGCTTGGTAAATGAAAAAATAACTGTGACCTCCTCCAGGGTAGATTTTCCCAGTCATTCTGTGAGAAAGACAAGGAGATAGCTTAATGCTTATGTCTTTAGTGGCCAATTTCTGAGAAAAATGCAACTCTGAAAGATTGAAAAAGCAAATGATATCTGTCTAGAGAATCTCCATGAAATCATAAACACTAGGTAGTATGTCCAAAATATTCCAAGAGCATGAATTTCTGCATCCCTTACCTGGGATGCTGGCTTCTGAATTTTGAGTAATAATTTATAGAAACAAACCAACAGTCTGCTCTTGGATTCCTCAGGGCAAAAGTGTCCTATCATTTTTGGTTGATAGGAGCCAACTGTTGCAAAGCAAAATCTTAGAGGGCATGTCTTTAGGATATGATAAGAGATAGGTCCTATAAACTAAAAGAACAATATCCTCAATACATGCTGATTGTATTTATTTTGGAAAGTAGTATTTGCTAATAAGGACATGATAGACTTTTCTTTCTTAAAACTGTGTTTTGGGTGGTTTTCTGTTTTATTTTGTTTCTTATGCAAAACAATTAGTAGGATGTCTTATGAAAGTAATTGAAAGACATATCCACTTTAACAGGGAGAACTGAAATAAGGAAACAAAATTACAGCAAGTAATTTATTGTAGGTGCATTTACATTTTCTTTACTGTAATTGAAAAATGAAGTCAGTGTAAATGGTAATCCAGGTTTAAATCTTATCCATAGTCTGTGGATCAGATGTGTATCATTTCTAAGTTTGAATGCCATAGCCAAAATTTCTGAAAGTTATTTTTAAGTTATACTTTTATAGACTAGTGTAGCAAATCAGATTCCCTCTGTAATGCAAGATTGTAGTTTTAGAGATATGCTGTGTAGTTACAGAGAGATGTTGAGATTATAGGTGCTTTCAAGACAAGATATGAAAAGTGCCTACCTTTTTGCTGGCATCCGTTTTCACAGAAAGGTCATCACTGATAAGGTTGTGAACATGATTAAAATCAAACAGAGGGACAGGACCTCAGCCTCAAATGAAGAAGCAATAGGTCTGGCAACACTCAAAGAAGATAGATGTTCATACATTCATGGGTCCTGATGGTCTTGATCACAGACCACTGTAATTTATCTGATGAAATCTGAGTGCTGACAATGGTCAGGTTTGGACACCTGTGTGGAGTGGGTGAGGTGAAAAACTGGATAGAGTGAGAACAAAACCCATCTTTACTGAAGTGAACATAAGGAGCCAAGGAACTATAAAGCTATCAGGTTGCTTTCAGAACACCCAAAGAATATTGAAACAAGTAGAAAATCAATTTATAAGCATTTAAAAACCTTTGGAGACTAATGATTACCAGGAGAGGCCATACTTCTCTTCTGCAGCTCTTTCACATTTTTCTCAGATGACTCCATGTGCTGGGAAGGTTTAACACTGAACATGGTCTGAAAAAAACAGATGTTATTCAGCAGGGACAACTGCAAGGTGCTTTCAGTGGAAATAATGACATAATGTACTAAGTAGTGTTAATAGAAAACTGTTGGGAAAAGGATCCTGTAGAAGACTGTCCAGATCTTTGTTAGCTGTAACATCTGATTTCTTATGCATCCTGCTGTGATGAAATCTTCAAGTACTGTATTGGGCTTTATGAACTGAGGTATGGTTTATAAGACACAGGAGCAGTCCTTTCCATCCATCAGAAGTAAAGCTTTGAGCTTTTCACTTCAAGAATGGTCTACACCAGTTGAAGGGAATCCGGGGGGGGGAGAGCAGTAAAAATTACTGGAGTTTTAGAAAGCCTGTCCTCCTATGAGTAAATGAGCAAGGTGAAGTCATTTACCTGAAATACCAAAGACTAAGTGATGGGGGTGGACGTAGGGGGGAACATTTATGGGCACCTGACAATGATCTTCTTGCCTTGCAGCATATCTTTGAAGAGTGAGTTTGCTCTGTGTGCTCCCTTGGGAGGATGCGGAACAAAATTTGTAGACAAATAATAAACAAGATTTGTACTGGATTTAGGAGAAGTGAAGATTGCCATGTGATAGATTTCCAGGCAGGCCATCGGGTCCGTAGCATGGGAAATATCCAGATGTGCCAGACAGCCATTTGTTAGGCATGATGCAACTGTAGTTGGGTCTGCCTCAGGCTAAGAAGACAAATGATCCATTGAGTTTCTCCCAGTCCCAGGATTCAGTGACCATAACATAGCTTTCTCATTTCACTGCAGTATGATGACAAACAGCAGGCACAGGGCTATTTAAATCCTGCACCTGCAGAATAAAAAGGGTGTCTTCCAGAAGAAAGAAAAAAAAAAACAACAAAAAAACACTAAACATTTTCTTTTCCTGTTCTCAACAGTAATGGAGTGTTTTTCATTTCTATCCTTTTTTGCTTTAGTTGTGGCTAGAAGAGATAAAAAATTTTGGAAAAGAAACTTGTGTGCATTTGAAGATATTAATGAATATTAGAACAGATAATCTGCAGTCTTAATCTACACTTCTGTGTCTTCTCAGCTTTTCTGCTGCTCAAGCCAGGATCCTTCTCCTTAGGGGCAATTTGATCAGATGGGTGGCTGGTTCTTCACCAAAGGGTGTTATCACATGTTAATACTCTCCTTGCTAGAACCCCTCAAGGGACTAATAGCAGAGTCTTGTGTTATGCTATATCTTGTTAAGACCCCTAATAAAAATTACCAGGGAAACTCTTATCAGAGAAAATCTATAGTGTGATTCAGGCTTGAACAATCACATTTTAGTGTTATACTCTGAGTCTCGATTCTGCTAAGCACAAGCTCTTAGTAGATCTTTCATGGTCTGAGACTAGTCTGAAAAAAATCTATATTTTTTTTCAAATATGGATTCACATTATATTTCTCATTATGTATACCAGAGAACAATTCCCTTAGCAAATATTTGGAATAATTTCTGAGGAGTCATAGAATCGTAGGATAAAAGAATGTTTTGGGGTTGGAAGGGAGCTTCCAAGGTCATCTAGTCCTAACCCTCCGATAGTGAGCAAGGACATCTTCAACTAGATCAGGTTGTTCGGAGCTCCATCCAGTCGGACCATGAATTTTTCCAGAGATGGGGCATCCACAACCTCTGGGCAACCAGTGCATCACCACCTGCATCATAAAAAATGTCTTCCTTATATTTAAATCTACCCTCCTTTATTGAAAACTTATATCCCTTGTCCTGTTGCTTCAGGCCCTACTAAAAAGTCTGTCCTCATCTTTCTTAGAAGGGCACAAGTGTCTAATTTTAATAATTCTACTCCATGAAAGTATAGGTTGCTTCTCACCAGCAAATAAAACATTTTTGTTTCACACTGTTTCCTAGAGTGCTGCAAGACAGCATCATCAGTAAACTGAACTAAGGGACCAAACTGCAGTTTCAGGGAGAACAAAAAGAGTCAAAAGAAATGGCAATGACTCATGAATCCATTTTCAGAGTGTCCTCTCCTTATTGCTTCTGTTCAATAAGCACCATCTCTTTTCTTTCTCCGTATCATTTATATACCTGTAAATTTTTAACATTAGAAGTCTGAAAATTGCTTTAGATAAAAAAGCAAAATTACTTGTACATTTGTACCTTGATTTCTCTCTGTTCTTTAAAGAAGGAAGTAACTGAATTGATAACAGATTATTTATGGACTGATTGCAAGTAGATAAGAGGCTACAAGATGAAATTTGATTTCATTTTGTATTTTCAAGCTTCAACATAATTGGGAGAGCTTTTCAGTGAAGTATTTCTGTTCAACTTTGTAACAGGGAGAAGAAGATAAATGCTAAATTTCCCTCGTCAAATGGAGGACAAACAAAAGAAACTGATGAGTCTGTCCCTGACATATATGGTTGTTAAACAGATCCCAAACTGACAGACTGCTCCTCCTGTCTCCATTATTGGTGACAAATTATTAAATATTTTTCTAGAAGAGCCATTCAACTTCAAAAGCAGTGACCCAGCTGTACTCCGTTAAAATATATCGCCTAACGTTATAGAAAGCAAATAGCATTTCTTCCTGAATTGAAGTAGTTTTCTCCATTGTCAAGCCTGTAGACTGAAAAAAATAATCTATATCAGAAAAAAAACACAGCTTATAGTAGAAAGACTTTAAAATAATTAACATCGAAAAGTAATAACTAAGGTGGATCTTGGTGTGCACATCTACAAGAACAAATGCTTTTCATTTGCATTATTAGGAAGTGAAATAACTTGCACTGCTGTCAGTAATTACAGTAATTTGTACAGAAAATGACATAGGTACTATTTGTTAATTACTGTCAAACTATGATCAACTGTCAGCATAAATTTGGTCCCTACACCTGGAACAGCTGGTGTACTCTGTGCATGGAAAATGAACCATGTTTCAGGATTTGAACCCAAGTTAATATATAATATAGAAACAATAGCTGACTCTTTGGAGTCTGAATTTATGTAGCATTGGGAATTAAATAAGGTCAAGTGAAATTTAAGTGCATAAACAGGGAATGAAAGTGAAAAAATAACCTTCAACATTTTGTCGGATTATCTGGTGAAGAGAGGAGACAGTAAGGGAAAGGGAACTCATCTAGGTTTTACACCAAGATCTGCCATGTTGATCCCATTTCCAGATACTTCTCAAGTGAAAACATCAGAGAGCTGGTTGATTATCAGTTACATATTGATGAAAATGGCTTTTTTTTTTTTTAACAGGAGATGAAGTTGAAATAAATGCATAATAAGTAAGAGTATATTTGTGGTAATGAGGATAATTCCCTTAAAAATTTGAACAGTAGAGAAGATTTGGACAGTAGAGGTAATTTGCTTTTCCCCTGCTTTCAACCCACATGCATAACTATGCTCTAGCTTAGACATTCTCACAATGCGCATTGAGGTGGTTAAATACAACATCCTGAAGCCTCGTTTCTCTTGAAAGGGTGAGTTGGAGGCTTGATATTTGATTCTCTAGCCAAGAAAGGTTCATATACCAGTGTATCTTCCAGTGTAAAAACTGCAGAAATATAGAATTGTTAATTTCTCTCTCGTTAGCTTGAGAGAGCAGTTTTATTTTTTCCTTTCCTCCAAGTAGGACTTATGCTTTAAAGGCATATTTTATTGACTTTTATTGACTTTTGTTCAGGTGCATTACTAGCCCAAACAGACATTTCTGTCCTGCTCACTTCAGCTACTTACTCCCATCCCTGCATCTTTGCTTCTTGCCACATCCTCTAAACAGAATTTGCAGAGTAGCAGTCATATAACGTTGCCCTGCTCTCCATAGGAGTCACAGTTCTCTAATAAGGTGCTGTGTACAGAACCGTGCTGCCAGCAAGGGCAACATGTGAATCCAACATTGTCCTCATCTATTGACTCTTACTGCTGCCATCTCTGTAAGTGCTGGTCAATATACACCAAATTAATTCAGATTAATTTGGTTTGCTCTTCATGTCGTTTTCAGTTTGTCATTTGGCTAGAAAATTTTCATGGCTCATACAAGGCAGGCAGTGGGAAGATGTGGCCAAAGGCAGGGAGCAGATCAGAATTGTTTCTTTGGCTTTAGGTCAGAATATAATGATCTCATATATGCACCATGCAACCTCCCACCTGGCTTTTTCCTGCTTATTAGGACAATGGTCTGCTCAGAATCATGGAATGGTTTGGGCTGGAAGGGACCTTAAAGATAATTTAATTCCAGCTCCTCTGACAAGGCCAGGGACACCTTCCCCAGACCGGGTTGCTCAAAGCCCCATCCAACCTATCCTTGAACGGTTTTTGGGATGTCTTTTTTCATCTGTAGTCATGTATAGTCCAGTTGATTTTTGCCCAAGAGAATAAAAGAGAAGAGGTGAGGATGGGCTTGAAAAAAATAAAGAAAGGGGGGAGAAAAATAGAAAACCCTTTTGCTAAGAAATGCAGAAAAATGTAGAATGAGAAAAAAGGGTAGTCTTTAGCATTCCATTCATATCACATTCAGCCATACAGTCCACTTATGCAGTGTTTAACAGTATTCTCTGCAAGATATATATGATTCTATCACACAGGCAGCCAGCCAGGTAATGGCTACTCTAATCAAAAATTCTGATTTTTAGTGCCTCTGGATCTAAGGACTGTTTGTCCTTGTGGGTGCACCAAAAATATGCAAAAACTTCCTGCATGAAAAGTCTCTGTTCATTCACAGCTTCAGTCATAGGCATATGCAAAGTTGGCATGGAAATGTGAGAAGAGAAAAACCATTTAAAAGCATCAAATTATAAGCAGTTAATCCTGTTCCTAAGTAGCAGATCTTGGATTTTTCTGTTTCACAACATTAATCTTCACTTTTTTAAAAACCTAATTTGACTGGCTTTAACCCGAAATGTATATCATGCTTTGTGTATCATGCAGCTTTACCTAAAAGAAGCAAACTGCTTGCTACAATCCTAGGAGTAAGGTTATGTCAAAAATGAAATAATTTTCTCTTTCTTGCACTTACACTAGTAAAATTATGACAGTGCGATTTAGTATGATTTTCAGTGAACTTAAATACTCCTTAATACCTTAAAAGTCAGATTATTGGGAATAATCAGTCAAATTCCCTAATCTCTTCAAGTCAAATTTTAAATTATTCTTGAGAATTCCTGTTGTGCAATTAGGCCACTGCTCATTTTCTGTACTTTCTGGGAAATTTATTCCTAATTAATTTGAATTAATGTAAAAATAAAGAATAAGCACAACTTCTAATGAGGCTCCAAGTGTATGTTCTTAACTTGCTGTTTCCTTTCTTTTCTACTACATCAGAAGAGAATGTGTCTTTAGGGATAAATATATGCAGGGGGAAAAGTCATAATGGGAAAAACATTTGACTGCAAAACAATAGAAAAGAAGGGATTGTTTTCATTTGCTTGTTTGAATTTTTATTACAAATTCCTAAAAATAGCAGTGTAATTTAATAAGATGTGTTTTTAAGGCTTTAGTAAAGAATACAGAAAGATTAGCTTTACTATTATGATAATGTAAACTGATGCTTTATCTACGGTACCTACAGCATGCTTGTTTTTAAACATGCACTCACTGCCTTGCAGGTGTATTAACATTTGCATCCTAATCTCACTTTCTCATCACTTCGATTCTGGCTGGCTGGAACTGTAAACAATTTTTTTTTAAGCCAAGGAGTATAACCCTCTGTCCTGAGAACAGATTACTTACTTTCATGTTGTAACCCAATAAATTTAGCTGCAATGTTTGATTTTGATGACTAAAAAAAAAAATAAAAAAAAATGCATAAGTAGTTGGAAAAGAGTTGAAGTTGTTTATAGCCTCTGAACTGAGGCTAGAGCAGAGTAACTCAGAAAAAAAAAAAAAAAATCCCTAAAATATCCAGATGTTTTTGTTTCATATTCTGGACTCTTTTATGTGGCTGACTTTTGTGGGTCTCAGACAACGCTGATGACTCTTTTGTCCAAAGAAAAGATGTAATCTTTTTTGTATTTCCCTATCCCCAGCAGAAGAGAATGAAGTGCTGGGCAGGAAGATTTCCAGGACATTTCAGCACAAAAGTGCCTTGGAACAGGTATAAAGAGCTGTCATTAGCAGCATGGTAGCCAAATTTTAAAATTAGATATACTGCAAACCTGCTTAGATTTTCAGCCTGCCATCACTGCATCACCAGGTAAACTACCACTACAGTCTCTTCTTGGAGTTTTAGCTGTCTGCCATTTTACCAAGCCTTCAGTCCTTCAGAGAGCTCTTTAGGGTGGTATGAATGTCTATGTGCACCAGTGGCTTGAGGACATTTTAATCTCTGTGAGATCAATATCTTTGGTTTCATCAAGCAAGCATTGAGACAAACCTCTGCAGATTCTTGCACTGGAATGTGCAGCAAGTTTGTGTTACTGTGATGTTTTAAATTTCAGTTATTGTTTTATTTTTATTGCATCAAGAATAGTTAAAATTAGAACTGTATTTTAAAAATTGGAGTTTGCAAAGTTAAAAATGTGTGCAGATAAAGGCAAGTAAAAATGAAAAAACTCACTGTTTGCTTTCTATTGAAACCTTTACCAGAATCTGTCTCTGTACAGAAAAGTTTCTAGTCCTCTCTCCTGAAGTTATAGAGGGGGCGAATCCACAGACAGACGTTCCATTGTTGATGTGCAATCAGTGCTCATTTGCAAGGAAAGGATTTTCATTGACTGCTGTGTAATCACAGCTGTCCAACAGCAAGAGCATCTCTCATGAGCATACTGGCCATGCTCAGTGTAAGTACCATGTGTGCTGTTCAGCCTGATCCCCAGAAGAGGCAGCTCTGTAATCTGACATCTCTGCTGGTTCATTCCTATGGAAAGGTGATGCACTGGCAGCCAGAATGTAGGGATTAATGAAAATAATAACTATAAAAAAAAAATGGCTGTGGGCAAGAACAAAGGAAGTGTGCAAAAACAGTTGGATAAATACCTGAAGGCATGCGTATATAATGACACACACTGTAAGGGGAACAATAATTTTCTCCTTGTGTACGGTGGTTTCAGAGAATATTCTTCTTACCTAGTGGCACTGTACATCATTTTTATTCTGTCTGACATCAACTGGGAAATAACTGAAAACACTAGACATTTCTGAAAAAAATAAAAGAAAATGTCAAAACAATAAGGAAGATGCTTGAAGTTTTTAGCCTAAGGCTGTTAGAAAGAAACACCAGATAACAATATGCTCTGTTAGATGTGTAGGGACTTAGGCCTTTTTCCTAGTTGACACTATTATAAAATTGTAAGTTACGAAAAGGGCGCTCTGAAGTTATCTGGTAGCATGGTCTGAAATAGGAATTAGCAATACCAATGAAAGTAGGCAGCTTTTAAATGTGTTATGAATATTAGTAAAAGTTTTATGAATCATGCTGTACTTTAGACTGACTTTTTCATCCACAGAACAAAATGTAGTCAAATTTTTATTCATGTAAGTCCTTCTGGTATAAGCTGTCACATGAGTCAGTTATAAGAACTCAGTGAAATAAATTGATACTTGAATCTATCCCTACAACATGAAGGAGATGAGATAGATAAAGTGGCATCCTATATTTGGGATTAATAGTTTTGCAGAAATTGATTCATGGATGACAAAAAAAGACAGAGGTCTGTAGAGGATGATCAGTCCCTCTGTGTAACATTGTATCATTATTGCGAAACCTATTTTAGTTTTTGTTTCAAAATGGATTTCATTTTTCTGTGTACCAAATAAAAGAGGAATCTGCTGTCAATAATGAACACTAATCATAAGTCACAGCTATAAAAAGCATATTAAATGTCCACAATTGTGGGATGCTACTTATAAATATGTGTTATGTATCTCCTCCAGGAAACCTTAATTGGCAACTAGAGGCTTGGGCAAGGGGAGATATTCCCTACTGCTCCTCTGTTTACAATTAATAGTTTTATAGTTTGTTTACTTAATATAGCACTGGATATAACTGTGGTACGTGTCAAAACAAATCAATCATTTTATCAGTCAAAGCCTTTTATATTACCCCTGTCTCTTTCCTCCCCGCAAGTGGAATATGATTAAGTAGAAACCTGAATTGGGCTTCAGTGTTCCAGGTTTGACAATTGCATTGGTAGGTTCATCAGCATAATACTTTTCTCCCTTTTGGAGGAAAAAAAAAAGAGATCATATAGATCTGAGCTCTGTAAGTTTAAGTAATGTATACAAGAAAGCACCACCAAGCTAATGTCATTTGTGACTGAGTGTTGTACTCAGCAGCCAGGCTTGCAGTGTCAGGGAAGGTCCTCAGTGGGGCAAGTTGCTCTGTGCATCCTTTCTGCTGATATTGTCCATTTTGCTGCCTGAAACAATTTCTTAAAATCTGAATTCACATGGTGTTCTGGAGCAAATCTGTTCATTTCAGTCCTGTAGCAAGTGATTGTGGCAGAAAGCAGTGAGAGACTGTATAGGAAGGGGAAGTAGTATTTATTAATGAGATCTTCCAATAAGTTAACCAGTTATGATCTTTCTTTCATTCACTCTTCATTTTATCCCCCTCTTCAGCCCCAAGATGCATGTGCTGAGGTGGTTTGGCTCACTCTTGTATTACAAAGAGGACATGGGCCATCTCTTGGCGTTTTCTTGGATCGGAAGCCATGGACTGACTGATTTTTGGAGAGGTCATTTATGCACTCTAGGAGTCTACTGTTGTTATGGGGCAGCCCTTTACATTGAATACTCCTTTCTTCAGTCTCTAAGTCTTAGACAAGGTGGCTACTCATTACCTGTTTTATTTCATTTACTAAGCACACATGATTGTTGGACTTGCAGGCAAGAGAATGGCATATGTCACTTGCTGCAGTCTTGCTGCCGACATTCAACTGTTACGGCTGAGGGTCTTCTGTTGACAGGGCATTTGTGTTATGGTAATTCATCCACTGTATCTTAAACAGTGATTTTATTATTATCACATAGAGATAACGTTGCCGATTATAGGGTAGCCTCCAAGCCTATGTTTTACCAGAAAAGTACTTAGAACGTTTTTTTGTTTTTGTGGTTGGGTTTTTTTTTTTACTAATATAGTGATGTATTTAAAATACGCATCTGGTGAAGCAAATAATGTAAAATGGATGTGAATAGTCACAGGTTATCTTTTTCTGAAGTAGCTCTGATTGACACTTGAGGTGCTTCTGAATTTTTTTGTCTGCAGCTTTTTTTTTTTTTAATAGCTTTGGTAACCTTTCAAGTATTTTAATGTACTGTTTACTTATAATCCAGGAAAAGATATGACTAAATATCTTTGACCTGTTAATAGCAGCATTTTTTTTCTTCAGTTTCCAGTTTTGATGGAATACTCTTTTCCCTGTCCCTTTTCTTCTTTGTCATACCACAAAGTATCACATCTGCTTCAGTGGATTATAACACATGTTATTATACACAGGATCAGTGATTAGCATTTGTGGAACCCAAAGCCATATGAATTTTACAAGCACATATCCAGTGAAAATGGAAGGAAATAAAGTTCAAATCATCTTTCCTCATTTACACGTTGAGTCAGTCTTATATGGGCCTGTCTTCTTCAGTGATTTTGAATAAAGCTGACTTTGACTTGGATGTACACCAGCATTACATAAGGTTCCACTTCTTTTTTCCTCTTGGGGTAGTCTTTTCTTCTAGAACCACAGAATCATAGAATGTCTTTGGTTGGAACAGATCTTTCATGTCAATTAGTCCAAACTTGTCATTTACTAGACCAGGTAGCTCAAGGCCACCATTCAACCTGTTCTTGAACACTTCCAAGGATAGGTCATCCACAGCTTTTCTGGGAAACTTGTCCAGTCCCTCACCACTATCATCATAAAACATTTCTTCAACTCCATTCTAAATTTATCCTCTATCGAATTCCTCTGTTGAGGAAATTTAGCTGAGCTATTGCTTTGAAGCAGGTTGCACATCAGTAAAAGAGGAAGGCATCAACTCCTGATCTTTTGTGTTCTGATGGAAATGTTTTCCTAACCACATGAATCAATAAGAAAAAGATTCTGCAATTAAATATGCTGTTTTGTTTTGGGGGTTTTTAAATTCAATGGAACAATAAGGAAGGCCATTTAGGAAACATTATTCACAATTGTTTGAATGATTCTCTGCTTTTATAACAACATAAGAATCTGATACAAGATTAAGTTGATGTCACTAGTGACAAGGGGTGCACAGCAGGTTTGCACAGACCTTTCTGAAGTCTTAAAACAGAAACCTTCAGTCTAAATGGAGATGAGACTCAATTTGCAAACTTTCATTGCACTGATCTTCCCACCCACCTCTTCCCACATCCAGCCCCCAGCCTTTCAGAATCCAAGAGTGTGATTCATTTAATCTCTTTCAGTTGTCTGGTTGAGATGAGATGAATCATACTTTCAAAGCTCTTAATGAATTTTCATTTAACATACGGGTAGCATAAATGATTAACAGAGTTGTCTGATGTCATTTGGCCATATGAATCCTACCCAAAAGTTTTATTGTAATATACTTTTCTTGTGCCCTAGCAATTAGAAAAAGTCATTTAAGTTAAAAAAAAAAAAAAAAAAGGGCCATTGTTCTATTCCACATTCTCCCCAAGAAGAAATCTTTTTAAGAAGGCAAGTTTAATGAAGCAATGGCACTAAATCATCATTGATAGGAAAGACATGGAAAATCTTCCTTTTCATCAGTTTTATTTCCTACCTGCTCTCCCTTTGTTACTCCCATCTTGTTCTACTCTTTTAAACCTTTCTATACTCAGTGCTGGGTTTTTTTTTATACCCAAAGGCAGACTCTGCTTACAAATACTATGTAGCCTCATGCATTGTAGAACATCTAAATTTTATTTAGACTGACATAGAAAAAGTTATTCCTTTCATTATTGTAAGATTCACTTTTTTAATGGAATGAGCCTGGGTTACTGCTCTTTTGTTTCATGGTTTCATGCATCTGTTGTGATACAACCATGCAAACAAAGAGTAAGCCAAGCACCCCACTCAGCACTGCAGAAATTGGAAGGAATTATCTTGGCTACCACTTGCTTATATTCCAGCAGGACAAGGCTGAATTAGGACCACCCTTTGTGCCAAATGCAGAGCATTTCTGTGGCCAGAAATGACCTTTCCCTTTACAAGCCTACAGGAGAGAAGAAGATCGAAGCATACCTTAACCTAATCTTCTCAAGGTCATGCCCTAGGTGAGCAGTAGAGCTGAAGAAAGCCCTCTGGCTGCAGTCTAGCCCCATCATTTCCTCCCATCATCATTCTGTAATACTCTCAGATCTTTACTGGTAGAAGCTTATACAGATGGGTTTTGGTTCAAAGTTATTATAATTATGTCACCAAGAAATGTTATTCAATCATTCTTCCTTGTCCACAACTCATGTTTTAAAGAAGATTTCCATTCTTCTTTTTTACTTAGAAGATCCTTTTGCTTCTTGTTAGTAGTGCCAGGGTAATGAAGAAATTCTTCCATGCTGAAAAAATTGTCTCGTTTTTATCCTTGTAGTTTTCCTGTCAGTAGCACGTAAATAGTAACAGTGGTCACTAGCTTTAGCTGGAAATTAAATACAGGTTTATTTTAATTATCCCATACTTCTGAATTAACTTCATGGATATTGTTAATAGTTATCTTAATTAATTAAGTAGTGTTTCAATTTGAGATATAAATTCAGAGGTTTCTTTTAGTAATTTACTTGTTTTGCACATACTAATCCATTTAGTATTGCATTATGATATCTGACCTCACATCTTTTTGAAGCTAAAATGTTGATCCAATGAAAATAATGTGAGGGAAAAAAATAAAAAATATTTAATTCACTCAAAAAAACCCCAAAACTTATCTCTGCATGCAAACAACTGTTAAAAAGACTTGTGCATATTAAGTATACCATCCCTTAATTTTTATTACCCAAGAAGTCTAGCTGTTGAGTTTGTGATAAAACGCCAAATTCTAAGCAACTAATTTTTTACTACTGCACTTTACTGCTCAGGCTGCAACTATTCCTGACATGTTTCTTTTAGGAATGAGATTTCATAGATAAAACTAGTGATTATTCTCTAAATAGATTTTCTTTACAGCTACAAGTGAAATCCCTAGCTGGACTAATAATCTAAGCAGGTTATTGTCAGTAATAGCTTGTTTTTTCATCCAGAAGTTCCCATTAGCTACATGATCTATGAAAAAATAACTGTATAACTGTATAACATAGATTTTTATGGAAATAAAGCAAAATATATTCTGTATTTTCTCTAATATAGAGATGAAAATGTTTCTATAAATTAATGATTTGTCTGTTTATGCAATATATTAGAGATGGGAAAAATAGAAAAAGAGGAAAACTGTCAGTTTCTTCCCCCCAACATCTATTTATTTTGCTTTCCTTTACTCCAATCACATCAGCATATATTATTAACATTGTTCCAAGGTTCGGGTGTTTGAGTGTTTATCTAGGAATTTCACAGATCACTGAACAGAAGCTATATATGTACAAAGGACTATTGCTTTCTTATTTATGTGTTCATAGCCGAAGATATTTGTGTCCTTAAAAAAAAAACAAAAACCCCAAAAAAACAAACAAACAAACAACAACAACAAAAAAAAAAGAAAAACCAACATAATATGAATCCAACCATCTATACAATTTCTCTTTTACTTTCACTGACCCTTCCCTGTGATACTCCATAGACTTGCAAAACCTTCAGCTGACCTCACCAAGTATTTTTCAAATTGTGTGGACAATCAGAACGCCTTTCATTTTGTTCTAATAGGTGGTGATGTATTTTATACCAATATTTAACAAAATAAACTCCAAACTTTAGTGTTTTATTACTAGTCGTAGCAAGTTGGGTCATAACTTCTTGACATAGGCTGCACTGGCCTCCAACAAAGTGGGTATATAGAATGGTTCAATTATTTTTGTCTTTATCATCCTACAATTGTAAATGGCAAAGAATTTCCTTAATTTAGTTCCATCCCTGACTTTTCAGGGAAAGGAGGAGTATTGCCTCCATTTATGTTACATGTGTTTCTGTAAAAAATACTGTATATATGCTGCTTTACACTTCTCTTTAATGTTATATATTACATTGCTAATGTTTTGTTTACAATATCTTCTCCAGGTCTGGGATTCAGTATTGCAGGAGGGGTGGGAAACCAACACATCCCTGGGGACAACAGCATTTATGTCACCAAGATTATTGATGGGGGAGCTGCGCAAAAAGATGGGAGGCTACAGGTTGGAGATAGACTTCTTATGGTAAGTATATTAAATTTAAATCACATTTTATTTGGCTGAAAATGGTTTAATATAAGAACTTCCATTCACCATACATCTTTCCGGAGGTAGCCAGTAGAACTGCCATAATAATTATGAGTTATATTTCCATCACCTTCATTTTTCCCATTATTTTTATGTATTTCCGAGGCTGCAGTTAAAGAAGCATTACTCTGGAAAACCAACATTTTATGAAGTGAAAGCAATGAATTGTGTTACTTTGACAAGCTTTTAACAGAGAAGAGAATCAATGTATTATGCTCATCAGTGGCAAGTCAAAATGCAACATAAAACTGTAAAAGATTTTATACTATTTGTTATGGTAGGACTGCTTCTACTGTTTGATGTAAACAGTTTGAAAGATGTCAAAACACACCATTAAATTCTTACATGTAGCCATGTAGTCAGTGGACTACTACCTACATTTCAGTAGATATAGGAATGCTTTATGTACATGTTCCATAGAGATGTTAAAAAATACAAAGCATTTTTCAAATTTTTCCACCAGCAAGCATATTCTTCTGTTGGAACTCACTTCAGGAAATTCTTCCTGCTATTTGCAGCACTGATACATTGTTTCTCATAGATAATTCTTTTCTTACTCACAGAATTTGTTTAATTCTGTGTTGAGGGGGATAGCCTGACCCTGGTGAACCAGCACGACTTAATCTGTGTCAAGGTGTATTCATGTCAATGCATTTGTGTAGATTTCAACAGATAGAGAATTATTTTTTCCTTAAATGCCATGGACAAACATGTCCTGCAGTAGCTCTGTTTTGTGACATGATATTTAATCAGTAAAAAACTGCCACCACCCTTTCTGCTGCCTGTAAAGCCGTGCCTGATTGAGGTTGTATTTATTTGACTAGGGACACTGTGTTCCAGTCACATATCAATATGACCATTCATTTTATACAGGGCATCAAACAGAACTGGAAAGGCCTTTGGTTTCTGGGTTGGTGACACTGACTTCTTTAATTAACCTAAGAGGGTAGATAAAACAGTTTAAGGATCAAGTGGTGCTATCAAATTCAAAGCAAAGTGAAATTAGAACTTAAAATTTCCTGGGTATTTTTTCTTTGCAGAATCTCAGCACAGTAAAATTCAAGTTCCTGTTGGATAATGAAGTTTTGGCTTGTTTTGCTGTAGAAATGTATATTTATATTTGCCAAATTTGCACTTTAATTATTTTGCACCTCATAGAAAATCTTCTTCTGTTCAGCTGTTATTTGCTTTGGCTTTTTTTCCAGATGAGAATTCCTTACAGTTTTTGTGTCTGCAATTTTTTGTTACTTTACTCCTAATTTCTTCCTATTTTTGTGAGGAAGCAAAAAATACATATAAACCCTCTCCCAAACTAACGAAACCCAGCCAAACAGATGCAAACCCCCCCACATTCACTCTCTCCAGTGTAATTTAATCAGGATGAATTTCAATAGAAATATAATTCTTTTATATACCACTATGTATAAATTAATTGTTTTCAAAGTTTCATATTATTTCTTTATTTAGCATCTCAGTCTTGAACCTGTGATTCACTACAGTCATATATACATGTTTCTTCATTGTGACAAGTTTATACTTCTGAAAATGTGCAGAGGTCATTTGCAGTGTGGTTGATGTCTTTGTTCTTTCCTTTCTGTCTGAACTATTTATTTACTTAATGTTATCTCCTTTTATCACTGTATGCAAAATAAGAAAAAAAATCTTTCAAAATATTGCTGTCCTCTGGTTCTCTGCTTCCAGATCAAGCTTTTCACTGTTGCATAAGAAACTACTAATCATCTTATTCTTTGTGTACCTTAACCATTACATTCTTGGAGATAGAAGATCAAAATCCAGTTCTAAAATTCATGCCATGTTTCCTGATTCTGATATTACAGCCATGTTTTCTGATGCTCTCCAACAAGACACACAGATTTCTTTATAACTTCTGCACCTTTAGTAATTTTCTGTCCTAATTTGTGAATTATCTGTCTTTTTATGATGTTAACTTCATATTCTTTTTTTATATGAACAATGAGTGAAAGAATTAATTACTTTCTTTTGGCAGTGTATCAAAACAATATTACCCTTGTCACCTATACGGTTCTACTTCACTGATTTCATACTCATTATACATTTGAACAGTTCCTCTTTTCTATTTTTTTTCTCCTCAGTAATGCATTCTCTCTTGATCTTTGTTTTTTTTTTTCATCATATCTCTATGAAATTTATCAGAATTTGTCATCCTTCTGGAATTCTCAGCTGCTGCTGGGGACCTTATTTTAGTTTTGTTTCTGCATTCAGCTAAGTTTATGTGAAATGTTTTCAGATCCCAAAGAACATGTAAATCATAGTGATTCAAATTTAAGATGCAATAAAAGTGATGCTGCAGAATCAAAACTAATATTGAAATGTAAAACAGTGAAGGGCCACCTGAGCATTTTGCAGGCTGTTTTCACTAAATGCAGGTTGCTAATAGTGTGTTAACCATTTGAAAGATGTATTATGTAAACACTGAACATTGTGATTATTGTGAAATCTATACGAGCATGTGTTCTGAAGTTATGCTTTTGTGGCACTAAACGAGCACTTCAGCCTTATTATCTTGAGCACTTGAACAGGAAAATGCTCCATTGTACTATAATCCTGATTGCCCATTTGGAGAAAGTATGAACACTTTAGCCAAAAACTGAGTGTTTTTTCTAGGTATATATAAAAGGAAGAGAGCAGAGCTCTGCTTTGAAGACTTACAGGTAGGAAAAAAACCGCCTTCAGTGTGTTTTGGTGGTAATGGCTGCTGCTGGTGGTGGTATTGCCCGCAGTGAGTATACCACTGCACTGCCTGTCTTGACTGGATTGCTTCTCTTTGTGCTGGAGCGAGCAAAAGTAAATCACATACAGAGCATCACAGGCCAGTATGGTAATTCAGGGTCAGCTATTGATCCAGGCAAGGTTGCTCCGGAATTTATTGAATTGAATATCAAAAATGTCTGAGGATGGATTTTGCAGAACCTCTCTTATTTCTCAAAACTTCAAAATTTCCACTGCTCAGCTGTTCTCCTGAGAACAATACTTCTGCTTATAACCTGTTCGACCCTCTTTTGTTTCAATGTATACCTTTCTCTCATGGTGTTACCACATACCACCCTGAAAAGCTAGCTCTGTCTTGATCTTCCTGTAAGTGCTGGGAGTCTGTTATTAGTTGTCTCCAGCGGAACACCTTTTCCAGGCTGAAAATGCCCAGGTCTTCCCAGCTTCTCACCAGCCATTGCTCCAATCCTAACCATCCCAGGAGCACACCTCTCAACTTAGCTCCTTTGGTTATTTTCCCCAGTGTGGGAACCAAAACTGAACCCAATTTCTAGGTACAGTCTAATGACTGGCAACTATTGGGGAATAAACCTCTGCTGGTTCTCCAGGCTTGCCATGCATCAAGGGCCCCAAGCAGTTTTCCATAAAGCTGCTGCCAGGTTGGCAATGCCCAGCCTATGCTATTGATGGGGGTTAGTTTGTGCCAGGGCAGGACTTACTGTTTCTTCCTGGTGATCATTTTAAAGTCTTCTTCAGTCCCTTCTTCTAGGCTGTGGCACTCCTGCCTTCAACATCTCACAGTGAAGGGTCATCTGCAAGCATTGTTAGTGATGATCAGGGAGAGCTGCAAAGTGGTGTATTTTATTATAGCTCAGATAGTATTTCTTTTATCCCATACCATCTTCTTTGGAAGAGTTTACCTATAGAATGAATAAATAAGAAATCAGTATAGAACTGTGTGAGTTACTCCTGCATAATGGCACTAATAGCTAGAAGCAACGTGTTTTTCAGGGAAAAGTCTAAAAACATTAGGGTTTATAAGAAAATTTAAGTTAATATTTATCTTTTATAAGCAATAGCTTTTCTAAAATATGTCTCCTATGCCAAAATACACTTGCATATTTGGACCATATCCTTTTGCTTCTTGGCCTTTGTAGTCACGGAGATCTGTGATTGTACATAACGAGATTTAATTGGGTTCTGTTTTCTGGATGAAAACATGGGGAAGAAAGAAGAGTCACTTTCCTTTTCAGAAATATAGGCAAGCTTTCTACCTAATTCTGTCCTGACTAAAAGTATGTCATTTTCTGGTGTTTTCACAGGACTGTAGTGGGGTTGTGATTGTTCAGTTATTGAGATGTTTCTTACAGGATCCCCTGCCAGGATCTGTTTCTTTAAGGTTGTATGTAAATGCAGGATCACATTTGAATTAATCAGAATTTAAGATGCATCAAGATTAGCGTTTGGTTCTGATCAGAGGTGGTCTTTTAAAGTGATTTTGGCTGTCTTTGTGGGTTTGTCTTTTAGAAAATAGTCCAGCACTTTTACAACTAATTCAGGAGTCCACAAGATTATAAGTATATAGTTAACCAAAGCAGACTTACTTCCTTAGTAAAAATTATTAGTTCTCAGCACTGAAAGCCTTTCACTTTTTGCAGCCTTTTAAATCATGGAGTGTTTTTTAAAGAGCCATCAGTCTTCTAGATTTACAGCTGGCACATTGCAGGTGTTTACCAGCAAATGTTCACTCAGGAAAATCCGCCTTCTGAATGAAAAGTCAAATATTACAGAAAAGCAAACACTACCACCGGTAAGGTAAAAATCACCCCTTTGTCTCATTCACTGAGTGAATCAACACTCTTTTAGCCTAAATCAATAGAGGAAAGGAATGAATTCCCTTTAATAAAAGAAAATTAAATAAGACAGACTTATTCCTCCAGAGTTCTTATTCTCATATCAGTTTATACTGTTGTGAATGAAATTATTCTTTAGAGCACTTGTACAGTCATTTTGGGGATTCTAAGCTTTTCTAGCTGCTTTTCAGGGCCTTTTTCTTCCAATATGAATCTAGGAAAACTTTGAAATAAAATATTCCTCCTTAGATTTATATTTCATTGTCTTGATTATGCTGTTTAGGAAAAAGCCCACCCCAGTCTTTTTATATCTCTGTGGCATCATTTCTTGCTGATTTCCCCCATCACTTAAATATCTTCTTTGATTGAATTTGTTTCTTTAATTTTCTTCTTACTGCTGTATTATTTCTTTCTCTCATTCTTTCCTCATGTTCTATTTAAAGAAAAGCTTTCCTATATATATATTTGGGGGTTTATGTTTTTTACTTCTGGTGCTGTTTGCATTTCTGAATTTTCTCTACATGGAACTTTTCTCAATAGAAAAACCCCTCTTACTCCATGCCTGTTTTCCTTCTGGCTCCTCTCCTTTGGCTCCTGTTGCAGCATGTTGTGTCCCGGATGTCCAGCTTTGTAATAATTTGACCACTCAGATAAATATCATTTTTAGCATTTGCCTTAGGGTTTTTTTCACCCTTTAATTATTTGCTGCTTTAGTTGTCTTCTTAGATCCAGAAATTTAGCATGCAGTGCCTGTTGTGCCCACTCAGATTGCTGTCAGCCCTTCTGCACCCAAGATTCAGCATCTCAAAGGGTTACATGCTGTATGCACTTTGATTTCTTATTTTGTGTGTCTCCCACTCTTTATCTTCTTTACCACTAACTCAGCTCTTTTTTTGGAATCTATATGCAAATATATAAAGTCATCTCAATAGGAGGAAGTAAAGCCTTGCTATGATGCATTTATTGTGCCACAACCACCAAAAAAATCTCATTTCATAATTGAAGTTCTGTTTAAATAGACATCATTTATGGAAACAAGAAATAGCTCAAGAAATAGTCTCTTGGAGATTCTGAGCTGCTCTCCTCTTTTTATAAATTTACCACAAAAAACAACTACAACATCATATTTCCTAACTATTATCATCTCTGGCATGATGTTTTGATGAAGGATATCCAGAGATTTCCCTATGAAAATAATTACACTCTACAGTCATCTTGCGATAGTATCTCGGAGGCTGAACAAATAGTTCTTCTAGGTGTTGAAGGGTTTTTGTATATCAGAATACATACAGATGTCTTTATTTGTGAGCAGTGTTTTATGATCAAATGAGAATTGTAGATCCAAAGCAAAGACAATTTTCTGAAGGAAACCTAGAAATACGTAATATATTTTATATACTGCAATTCTGAGTTGATGTTGGCAAATGACTAAGGAAAATGAACTTAGCTCCTTCGCAAAGAGTTCCCAGTTAAAGGAGACCTTATGACACCACTGAGGATCTTTGTTTTTAAGAATGAATCAACATGTTTGTTTATTTTCTCTTGATGTATATTGAGTGTGTATTTCTTTGTTTACTGAGAACTGAGCAATCCAGGGCAAAATTAATGAAAAGCAAAGTTCCTTTCTAGGAGTGTTCTCTCTAAAGATGAGACACCTTTGATTTTCTATATACTTAGGATAAGTTTGGATAATAATTTTGCTGTATGTTGCTGGAATATTTTTTATAACCGAGTTCTGATTGCTTTTCATCAAATTTGCTTTCAGCATTTTTTCTCTCAAGTCTTCCTTTTGTGGATTTCACTAATACATTATCTCCTTTCAAGTTCTATCAAGTTCCAGTTTTCCACAACATTCTGCACACTTTAGCTTGTATGTACTAGAAAAGTGAAAAAAAATCATTTTACTTAAACTTTGCAATGAACTCTAGGATCTTTAACTGTATAAAAATAACCTAATGTGGAACTGCATAGACATTAAATCTTAAAGTTGTCTAGACTCCTAAAGTCTTAACTTCAAGATTTCAGTAACTTGTGCAGTGTTGGTAAAATACCTGTCTGGTAAAGTTATTGTAAAAGAGATAAGACATAGGACCAGTTGTAGCAAATATAAGTTTCTATGTATCATACTTTATTTTCTGTTTCTAAAATGGCTGTTTGTCCTCTGACTGCACAACTGTGACATCCAAGTGTGTTGTGATGGAAGTCAGCAGTCCTAGCCAGGAGGATTTTTATCAGCTAAATCTTCAGCAACAAACAAACTAAACAAACCCACCAACATAACAAAACAAAGCCCCCAATCAAACAAAGCCCTCAAAACAAAACCAAACTAAACAAAAACAACAAAACTAACACTCGGAAAAAAATTTGCATCACATCTGTTTGTGTCTTGTTTTTATGTACTCTAAAAAGACCAGAAGTCCAAATCCAGAAAGTGCTAAGATATTTTGTGTCGTTTTTTAAACTAAGAACATTTATTTAGAGCAGCAGTATATTGGGTGAGATTATGTGAGATTTCTGTCCTTCAAAAACTTTGATTTAGGATGAACCACAGAAAAATAGATACAATGTACAGACTGTGTGGGAAGGAGAAGAGGTAAGGGATAACCTTGTGTCATACTTCTAAAAGTGTGAATCTGAAGTGTCTGGCAGTTTTGAAATATATAAACAAGAAAGGCTTAATTTCAGTCTCTTTTTGCTATCAACCTAGTAATGTAAGATTTATTTATTAAATGTAATTTACTTATTAAATTTTATTGTATTGTATTTTATTTATTATTTATTGTTTTGTGATTTATTATAAAGTAAATGTAATTTACTGCTGTTCATAACAAAAAAAAAAAAGAGAAATTTATCAAAGTTGGGTGTAAGATTTTTATTTCAATAGAATACATAACAAAATACAGCATGCAGTGTCAGCAACTCCCTACTGAGTGTTAGGCTTTATCATTGCTCTTCATGTCAAATTGTCATAACATACTTGCCATTGTCTCTTCCAAGTAACCTTAAAACCAAGTCTCAGAATAACAGAAGGAGCAAAGTTTAAACAGAGTCCTTACATTTAGCAATGCAATAGCAATCATTCTTTCCTGATGCTGATGAAATTGTCTGGGTATGAGGAGTCCAGTAATTCATAATAGCTGGATTTCTTTTCAGTTACCAAAACCTTTAGCTGTAGCTTATTGTCACATCCAGGTTTCTCATAATGTCTTGATACTAAATTCCCTAGAAAGATTGTGGGGTTTTTTTTCTGTGGTTTAGAGAAATACTATGTTATACTATAGTTGAGGAGCCACTTCTGCTTCCATCTTGCATAATCCTTAAAAAGAATCCTTGCAGTAACTGTGCAAGTTGGAGGATGGCAATTTAAATGACAGCAAAATGTTTCTTATACAACATTCACTGTGAAATGTAGGTCACTGGAACAGGCTCCCCAGGGAAGCACCAAGCCTGCCAGAACTCAAGAAGCAGCTGGACAGTGCTTTTAGTCATATGGTTCAGTTTTAGGCAGTACTGTGATGAGCAGGGTCTTGGACTCAGTGATCCTTATGGGTCCCTTCCAACTTGAGGTATTCTGTGATTCTGTTACTTCTGTTGGTTTACCCCATATTTCTGAAACCTGTATCTACACTCTTTATTTCTTTCCTCTATCCTGTAATTTCTTCGTTCAGGGTGTATGTTTTTGGGTCAGGGAACATTGACAGTTCTGTTTATAGGAAGACAACCTGTTGATCTTCTGTGGGTGTAGTGGATTTAAATGTGAATAAATTGTATATGCTTCTACTATAAACCACTTCTGCCACTTTTTATTTTCTTTCTGTGGAAATAAATCATAAATAGGCAAGGCTTATTTGCCACAATTTCCTTCCCTATTTCATCTATAGTCCCCTACTCTTCTCCTTGCTAAAGTATTTTTCTTTTCTAAAAATGCAGTGAACCAGTAGTACATTCCATTGCTTTTTCAATGTCTCTTTCCTGTGCTTTCAGAAAACTTCACACGGAAAAATGCCTTTTCCCCTTCCAGAAAGGTCCTTTTTCATTTCCTGCACCTCATAGATATTCTGTATACCACTTTGTACCTCTTATTATTTCAATGGTCAATGTCATATCAGGGATGGAAAGACTTGGGGGTGTTGGCTCCCAGTCATGCATGCTAAGAAATGAATTTGGAAGTTCATCTTGTTAGGTCAAGTAATGTAGACAGTTTCTGTAACTGATGTGATGTTGTTAATTTGTTATTAAAAATAGTTTTATGTTTATTATAATACTAGTAGTAGAATATCATAAAGGACTTTTCTGCTGTCAAGACCAAGTGCCTTCTCGACCCATTATGATTCTGTGTATCAATACTGCTACATCAGTCTTTGAATATTCATGTGCTAAGAAAACTTGTCTTCTGCCTTACAGCAGTACTGCTTCTGTAATCTTTAGTACTCTTTGTCTGCAGCAGGTTTTCCCAACATTTTGAAAACTGCAAGGCTGTATCTTTTTTTGTGTCTTATTCCTGCAATCCAACTCACCTGTCTGATTTCTCTTTCAAGGTAAATAATTACAGTTTAGAAGAAGTTACACACGAAGAGGCAGTAGCAATACTGAAGAACACATCAGATGTAGTGTATCTAAAAGTTGGAAAGCCCACCACCATTTACATGACCGATCCATATGGCCCACCAGATATTACTCACTGTAAGTCACTTCTGCAACTCATTTTGTGGGGATATCAGTTAATAATTGTGCTTTTTCATAGCTCATCCAAATTACCCCATTAAAGTTTATGAAATGCCATGGAAGACTACAAAAATGAAATGTTTATTGCCACTGAAGTATGCTTATGTTGTGCTTATTTCTTTACTCAAGAAATATTGCGAATAGTGTAATTCTGCTAAAGGTTTTTTGCAGTGTAGATTATGTATGGCTGCAGTGATTCCAGTTAGCCACTGTGCAGGTGATCAGGCTGAACTGTAACTCTTGTGACAATTACAGTAATAAGGATATGCAAATGCACTTTGAAACATGATTAGATTTGTAGCCTGGAGTCCTCTGTCCACTGAAAAACTGGAACAAGCAGCAAACCATCTTGTACAAACTTAGTGAAAAGCCTGAGGCAAATATATTTTATATTTGAATAAAATATTTAATTGCAATGTAAAAAATCACTGCTCTACTTATGAAACTTTATCTATTTCCTTTGTGTATCCAATTCATGGAGTCACTGAATGGTTTGGTTTGGAAGGAACCTTGAAGGTCATCTAGTTCCAATCCCCTTGCCATGGGTAGGGACACATACCACTATACCAGGTTTTCCAAGCCCCATCCAACCTGGCTTTGAGCACATCCAGGCCTGGGACATCACAAAACTTTTCTGGGCAACCTGTTCCAGTGCTTCACTACCTTCCTAGCGAGGATTTAATAAGTTATTGTTCCACTTGTCTTTTTTCTCAGTCTATCCAATAACTTTATGTAGGTACATATTTTTTCACAGAGGACCAAGACCTTATTTGTTCTTGCATTCACTGCACACTCTGTTGTAGGAAAAGTTTTTGAAACAATATAGTAAAGATCAATGAAGTAACCCACGGGAAGGGAAGATGGCTTCATTTTAAAATGAGCTGATTTCATTCAGGCTCTCGTATCCATACACATGAAATCATCCAGGCTCATGTCCAGCATTCAGGTGGAAAGATGTGCATCCAGGTGCATACCCAGGAGTCCCTGAGGTAACCATGTACAAGGGTGGCTGGAAGGCTGTGGAATCCTTACCATACAGGTATACCTTCTTACACTGACAACCTCCTTGCTGATGTGCTTTTTGTACTCTTAAGGAGATCACAGCAATAAAGATCTTTTGTCATCCTAGTGCCCATATCCAGGCATTCCCATTCCTTGTCATTCACAACATTTCAGCTGCAGCTCTTTGAACCACTGGTGTCCATTAGTCTAAACAGTTCATTACTGAAACGCCCTTTCTTCATTTAGCTGTTCATTAAAAACTGTCTGCCTTGGGTTCAACAACTAACAGGGACCAACTGCACCATCTAACAACTGGACAGCAATTTAATTTCTGACAAGAGCTTCAGGGACTGATCTGTACCCATCTTGATCTCCTGCCAGTAATCCTAGAGGCACTTCAGACTAGCTAAAGGCAGGGGAATTTGCTAAATTTAGCAGTAAATGCTAAAGATTTCATTTTTTATGCACTTTTGTATAGTGTTGCTAATGTGGACAAAATTGAAGGAAAAGCTAAATATCCCAAATCGTCCTCACTCAAACTGGTCCATAAAAATAGAAGGGAAGGTTTTGTAACATGTCAGGTGGTATGCTCAACAGTGCTGAGGATACCTGTTTAGTTAGCAAATGTTACAACAGATGGCAATCATGTTGTTCAGTAGCAGTCTGGTCTGGATCCTAGCAAAGCCCAGGAAGTAAAAATGCTAAATGTGCCTATACAGTCTCTTGCTTTATAATACTTTCAAAATATAAGTTGGGAGTTCTAAAACAGTGTGTTTTACTATGTGAGATTATAGATCAGCAGCATATGAGAAGACAGAAGTGATTCCAGGGGGAGAGTAAAGGTTGAAAAGATTTGCAGTAGCCCTTCCCAAGCTGTTGGTGCATGCAGATTCATTTATCCTCCGGGAACCTTTCATTATACCTACATGTTCAGAGTATTTCAGAATGCATAATGGCCTTTCCCTGCAGAGAGATGTTCCTTTGAAACATTCTGTATCTTAGCATCTGAAAGAAAGACAAAAACTGATACTAGAAAGTTTAGCTGTCTTCTTCTCATGAGACAATTAATCATAGCTCATTGCAGAAACATTTTTTATTGTTTTTCCTGTTTATAATTTCTTTTTAAAATTAAATTAACTAGAGATAGAATACAACTGTTATTGCATCTCTCTAGTCATAAATATCCCTGATAAGTTCGAAATATGAAAAGCAAACAATAAAACCTGCAAGTCCAATATAGAACTAGACAACACAGTCCTATAGTTTTCATCATTAATGATTAATATATAAGAGATTTGTGTGAGGGCCGAAAATATCTTGGTTTCAAGAAAGCTGTCTGGAAAGTCAAAGAGGCCTTGGGAAAGTGAACTGGGAGGTTCCCAAGCCTGATAAGACTCAATCAAGTCTGCAGACATCTGCTGCCTCAGTATCTCCAAGCTGCTTGCATTTGACAAGATTTGTGGTTTTCTGTGTACTCCCTAGGCCAGATGGACTTTCACCTTATTTGTGCCTTTGTTCCTTCTGTCTCATGTTCATTAAGTATAATCTGACCTCGCATTCCTGACTGCCCTCCATAGCACCCATAACGTAATCTCCTAGTTGTAATATCTCCTCCCATGTTTAGCATAAAACCAGCCCCTGAGATGAATATTTACTTGCTGAACCTATATATTGTATGTTGTAACTTCAATAAACGTCTCTGTTTGCCCCCCCCCCCCCCAATGGGGACCGTAACTGACCGCTACAATTTGTATCCATTTCCTGTTTTAAACGGAACAGATTTACTGTTGTCTAAATACCATCTATGTTGATATGAAATTTTAGTTTTGAGCACCTCTAGTAGATCACAGCTCTGACCGTTCACTATACGTAGTACTTGCCTTATATAAAATTCCTGCTCTTATCCTGCACTGAGCTCTCACTATATCACTTCCCTTGTTATATGTTTGAGCCAAAAAGAGGAGTTTACTTTGAAATCTCATTCTTTTCTAGTTGCATTTCCTTCTTCGATTTAGTCCTAAGTGAAGAAAATGTCTCATGTCTCCCAAACAGGAGAGCTTATTCAAGTTCCTTATTCAGAAACTGAATATCCTCTAAAAAGTCAATCTCTGCAAATGAGCTGCTGTTATTATAATAATTATTTGTATTATTTTCATGAAAACTCCAGTTGTTCATTCTTTTTTTGTTATATTTTATGCTTTCAGGCATGGATTGTTTGTTTTGATCTTATTTACAATGTTGAACTGTTCTTGGTATTTAAATACAAACATTATGTCCTTGTGGCATCTAGTGAAACATTAAAGTTGCTAACTAGAAATGTTTATTTTTACCATCAGCTTATTCTCCACCAATGGAAAATCATATACTCTCTGGAAACAATGGCACTTTAGAGTACAAGGCATCCCTGGCCCCTATCTCACCAGGAAGATACTCACCCATTCCAAAGCACATGCTTGTGGAGGACGACTACACCAGGTCAGATGCTTCTCTTTATTTGTTACCTTTCATGGCAGTTGCAGAGGACATAGGTAAGCCATTCAGTGCATCCCAAGTAGAACACAGCATATAGTTCTTTTCACTCAGGTTCAAGGGAAGATGAATTGAAACTGTTACATGTATGAAAAGCACTAAGAGAAAGATCACAGGAATGAATTTTGACCTGAGGTCCATGTTGTCTGGGTGCGATCCTGTGCTAGTTCCTAAACAGCATGGTTGCACTGGAATACTGCTGGCACTGAGCAAAATATTCTGCTTCTTAACACAACTTGGAGATGTCAGGATGAACGACATATCCCTCAGAGGTGGAGGGATTTTATGGGCATTTGTACCATTCTGCGTGACGGTACCACTGAAAGGTCCGGTTGCTTAGTTTAGGGAAAGGGAGGTTGAAATACACTGTGTATACACATTGAAAAAATTAATGTTATGGAGAAAAAACACAGTGGGAAAAGAAAAAATTGTATAAATTGGCTGTAATTAAATATAGGAGGGAAATTGTCAAAAGTGTCTTAACCAACATCATCATAATATGAAACAGTTTTCTGTGAGAGCACAGAGGTTAAAAAGAAACAGCTTTTGCAGCTGTGCTACAGAAACCTATGACATGACTAGCATTTGATACCTTTATAAAAGGGGTTCCTTGATGTGATTATCAGCAAAATGAATCTGGAAAGTTCTATTAATCTTTATGGATGTACAGTAGCAGAATTGTGTCCATGTAGTTGATTTCCAGCTAGGAGAGGCACATAGAAAAATGCTGGGAGGGTTCTTTTATGCCTTGTATTAGATGAGCACTGTGACTGATGATACAGTATGTATTTATCTTTTTGTTTGAAGAGCACTACCATTCACCTAGAAGGCAGTAGTTGTTCAATTTGTAAAATGAGCCCTCATTGTAATGTTTAATGCCACAGAGAAGAGAGTTGTTCTGATCTTCTAACCTGGCCTGTTGTGTCTCACAAATGAAGCAATCTCACTCAGTTATGTATTCATCAGCTTCATAACTTGCTAATTTGTGTTTCATTTTTCTTATTGCATATGATTACAAGCTCAAGCTGCTTAACTTGTTGGATCAGACAGATTCAGAGTAACTAGATAATGATACAGTGTTTAATCAGGACATAAATGTGTGGAAACCACACCTTGCGTCCCTGTCTTGGCTAAAAGAATTTCTCCTTTGTTTTGATTGAGAATGAAAGGCTGAAATTATTTTCCTTCAACGTATGAGACATTCAATTAGGATTAATTTTCTCCAAAGGGTTCCAAGAAGTTACAGTTTTAATTAATAGTTAAAAAATTGATTTCATTAAATTGTGCATCAAGGGTTTACCTTTTCTAATTATAATAATTTCTTAAATACCCATCCAATAGGAAAAATATCAGTATTGCAGTATCTGGATTAAAAGAATTAAGGCTTTATCAATAAGTTTGTAGAGCTGAGTTGTCATCTTCTGCGATGAGAAATCAGCACCATTATTATGGAGAGAGAGTCAGCAAAGTTTAAAACCAGCAAAAAAATGCAACCTTAAAAGTAAATAATAGCTAAAGAGATCAAGAAGTCACAGAAGATGAAGGAAGTAAGGGATAAACTGCCCTAACAATTGAAAGACCGTTTAAACAGTTAAAAGGCTTGTAAGATAATGAAGATCTCCTGTGTTTCTTTGTGTTCTGTGAAGTTGATTTTAACTTTCTAATTACTTCTACCAAAAAAAAAAAAAAGGGGGGGGGTTTCACTGCTACCCAATAGTTTCGTAGATGTTTAGTAGAAAGCCTATTAGCTCAAAGAACCATGTGGGATATTAATTGAAATTAGTTAGTATGTCCTTTTGCTTTTTTTTTTATTATTATTTTTTTTTAAGCATTTCTATCCTGATACTTTTAGCAGGTTTTTAAACTAGTTAATTCTACTGGTGTAGCTCCTGAGAGCAAAAGTACTGACACAGTTTCTTGACTAAAGTATTCACACCAGTGTCCATTTTGTATTATTACGAGGGGGAATGAATACCCAGGTAAGCCGTGTGTATTCTGTGAAACACTCCTCTCCTTTGTTCTTTTTCCTATCTGGATTTCCAGATTAATGTGTTGTCTGATGAAGGTCTGCTGTCCAAAGTCTTCTTGTGCCATTGGCAATATTGACTGGACAGACTGACTCTACAAGCATGACCTTCTGTGGCAGGCATGTGGCACTGGAGGAAATAAGAGTATCAAGTGATAGGAACAGGCTCTGAATGCCACAGAACAAACCATGTGGAAATCTAGTCTTTCTGAACAAGTGTTGACTTTGACCTTTGAAAAGGAAGAGTCTGTTATGAACTTCATTTTATTAGTGACAGTAGTCAATATGCTACAATGATACCCAGGAAACAAAAGCACAAACAGAAAATGAGTGTAGTCATAAGACAAATGACACTTCTTGCCATTGCATTTCCTCACTGGACATACATCATACAGCACTGTCTGAGAGACACCCAAACAAGAGTCAGAGACCAGTTTTCTCCTCTGACTACAACTAAGAAGCTCTGACCTTCAAAACCAAACCATTTTAACCCTCGAATGCTGCTGAGACTGGGGGGTTTTTAATGTCCATGTATCTAATTATTGCCTGCTGATTCAAGTGGGACTACTGAAAATGCAAGTTAATTCTTAGGGATTTTCACAGCTATATACTGAGAATAGTGAAGGTACTCTCTCTATTCAATGCCCCAGGATCTGCTGATGAGTCTGCCATTAAAATAAGAAGATATTTGGAAAGTCTTTGTTGCTGACCAGTTTAGAAAATCTTTTGGGAATTATCATATTGATACTTTAGTAAAACCTATGGATTCCTTGATTGCAGCATGTATAATTAGGTTTTCTCACATAATGTCTTATAATTAAGATGTTTGCCAGCTACAGCAGTGCTATCCATTAAAATTACCTGGTTCTTGCTGTAATAGGTTTACAGGGCTAATTTACATTATGCTCACATAAGGAAATTTATTACCCATGCAGTCTTGCAACATTTCTGGCAGATTTTCATTTGTGCCAGCTAAAAATATTGGGAACAGTAACTTCTTCACTAAAAAAGGCTTTTGCAATTTTGGGATTCTTTGTACAAGTGATTTGAGTGAGGCTGATGACAAGCTTTCTTTTAACTTACTTGTGATAATAATGAATATTTCAGTAAACCTTAAATGATTGAACATTCAACTCAATTTGCCCAGTTTTTCTTGGTTTTCATTTTGCTTTGGTATTTTTTGTTTGTTTGTTCCAGTTCTAAAGGTTTTTTTACCTCAATATTCTATTTTGCCTAACAAAAATAGGTGCTTCTATTGATAAAAGTTTGTAATTTTTAGTTCATATTAAATCTGTGCCTGAAAAATATTCTTTCTTAATAAAACTGTGGGGGAAAATGGCCTATTCTGAATACAAGGGATAGAAAAGTAACAAATCATATTCAGTCACAAGTTTTAATGAAGCTGGATGTTATCTTTTAATTACTGAACTTTTTTAAGTTGTGTGAATTACTGGTCCAAAGTGCTATCAGTGATGGGCGTAATTTACTTCTTGATTTTCTGGATTTATTTTACTTTCACTCAGGATGGAAATTTTGCCTTCCTGTATTTGTTATAAAAAATATCATCTTTTAAATGTTAAACAAAATAACACAACTTCAAGTTAGTAGAATGTGAGGTCAAAAGTGAATAAAAACTGAATGTCAAGTAATTCTATCACTACAATTATCATCACGCTGAAAGTAAGACTTTGCTTGTTTTAGTTTCTGATGGGATTAAATTGTTGTGCAGGCAGTGAAGGGGATTCATTGATTGCGTTGCTGACCATTCCTAGTGCTGCTAGAGGGAAGATGCAGGATTAATTCTCTGCTTGACCTGCTTCTTACAAGAAGGGAAGAACTAGTGGCAAAGGTAGTGATAAATAACAGCTGGGATCAGAGTGACCATGAGTTGGTTCAGTTCATAATTCAAAGGAAAACTGGAAAGATATTCAACAAGTTATGACTGTTAAGACTTCAAAAGAGCAGACTTCATCCTTTTGGGAGAGTTGCTTAGCAAAATCTCTTGGGATGCTGCCACAGAAACATAGAGTCCAAGAAAGATGGATGATTTCTAAATAAAACTTATTGAGAACTCAAGGAGGAGCCATACTGTTGAGCAGGAAGGTGAGGGATTCAGCAGAAGGCCTTTTTGGCTGAGCAAAGAGCTTTCTGACGACCTAAAATGCGAGATATAGGCAAGAATTGCTTGACTGCTTAATCACAAAATCAGAGAGCTGATTGATTTCAGCTAAGACTTAGAAGTGTCATAAAGGAAAACATAAAATGGTTCTGCAGGTGTGTGCTACCTTCAAAAATGAAGGTAAAATTTGAGAAAGGAAAAAGGTGATAAATAAAGGGGAAGATGATGTACTGGCAGATAATACAGAAAAAGCTGAAGTACTCAACCTCATGTTTGCCAAGCACTTAAGGGACCAGGAAGTAATTGGGATAGTCAGCATGGATTTACTAAAAGCAATTCATGTACTTGTCTAGACTGGTTGCCTTTCCTGATGTATTGACTGGCTGCTGAGATGAGGGGAGAGGAGTGGCTGCCCTGTACCAAGTGGTGCCACAGCAGGAATGCTGAGTGAAAACACACCTGACTCCAAAGTCATACCTGACCCATGTCATAACTCCACAAATGTGGGATCTGCTATGGGGCACATGGTGATTCTTCTTCTCCACTAGTTGCCATGGGGAGTGGCTGCAAAGGTATTTCTTACACCTCTTCTTGGGGCAGGAGAAGATGTAACATGGTGGAGCACCGTTTAAAACTCTTCTAACAGCCTCCAAACATCAGGAAGTGTTGGATGAACATGTGAAACCAATCACAGCTGGAAAGGGAATATGATTTGTAATGGTTTGGAAACCTTACGGATAGCTTGGATTGTATGCTCTATTATCTTGTTAGCCTTCTCCCAACATGGGTGTGCTCATTTGCACACAATGATTTTGGTGAGGCTTTTGACACAGTGTCCCACAACACGCTGAAAGCTGAAGAGTGGACTAAACTAAAAGTATGGGTTGGGAACTGACTTAACCAGTAGGCACAAAGGGTAATGATCATCCCTTGGCATCTGTCAGGTGGTCAGTGATGAGCAGAGTAGCTCAGGATACCTGGGGCATCAGTGAATATCTTCATCAATGACCTAGATCATGACACACAGTGCACCCTCAGCAAATTTGCAGAGGACAATAAATTAAGAGGGAGTGGTTAACATGACATAGCAGAGCTGTATACTAGAGGGATCTTGATATACTTGAGGACTTGGCCAGTAGAAACCTCATAAAGTTCAGTAAGGAGTCTGCGTCTCAGATGGAAGAGCTGCACACACTTGTCCAGGCCATGGAACAAACAACTGAATTGCAGCTTCATTGAAAATGAGCTGGAGGTTACTGTAGACACCAAGCTGAATATGGACCCTGGAGCACACTCTCACTGCAAGTCAGGTAATCAGCATATCAGGCTATCTGAGGAGAAGCATGGTCAGCAGAAAAGATGTTGTTTTTTAAGACTGTGACCAATTCACATTCTTTGGCTTCAAGAACTGTGGAAACAGTCCAACAGATTCGCAGAGCCCTAAATCACATGGAAGTTAGAGGGGTGTTGAGGTAGCTGGGGCTTGTTTGATGTTGTGAAAAGGACATAAAGGGGCAGTCTAATAGCAGCCTTATATAAGCACTCAGTAGCAAAGATGTTGAAACCAAACTCTTTTCAGTAGAGAAGCACCAAAGCATTGGCTTTGAAGGTTATGATTTCAATTTGAGAAGAAATTAAAACACCAGATGGGTGGAATTGTGCTGGAGTTTTGCTTTCTTAGCAGGGTCGTGAAATATCTGCTCTTTCAGACTTTTGAGATTTGGCTAGATAAAATCATGTCTGATCTAATGTTGTGAATAATGCTGATTCAAGCACGAGATTGGAACAGATGACTACAGAGATGCTTTCCAACCAAATTTCCTAGGATAGTAGGAAGAAAAAATAAAGATTTTTTTGTTTTAGTTGTTTTGTGGAGCATTTGTTACTAATACAGCTGGGAGAGATGTCACAATTTTCTCTTTAGCATATTTCTGCCTTTCTGTTTCCAGAAATATTGAAATTATATCCTAAAAATCCTGTAGCTTTTAGATGTCCATTTCTTCTGTCTTTAGTGAACAACACTGGGAAAAGATCCATAAAAATTAAGAATATCCTGAGGTTCTCCGTCCTTTTTAGCTTCAGAAAATGGTAACATCAAACTTCAGTGCTTCAGCTGATAAAAAATTCACTTTAACATTTAACTCTGCTTAGATATTAAAGATTCATGGATGAAAAAGCTGAGTTATCTGTTTGCTGTGAAAAGCATTTTGATTTTTTTATATCTTTTTCCATGCATTTTTGCAACATAGCATTTTTGGGTGGGGAAGAGATGCTGGGGATTGGATGGGAGAAAAAGCAAAACCATTAAGTTTAAGTCTCAGAGTTTTTTTTTCCCCCCTGTATTGGAAGTAGCATTCCTCAACTATTTCTTATTTCCTTATCTAAACTTGCTAATTGAATTGACATCATTTTGTGGAAAAAAAAATAAATTTCTATTGATACACAGAGTTGACTTTTCAGTATTAAACCATTACAACTAATATTATGGTTTGTGTGTAATAAAATTACCAATAACTGTTTTCTGATGATGGCTTTAGGAAGCACAGTAGTAGGATGGAAGGACTGCAGCTTTTAGCAAGGAGTCTTGAAAACTCTTCCCTTGCAATCTTGAGTGAGTTTACTTAGATCATCCACTCACATATTCTGCATGTTTTAAATGTGTACATTTGCTGAAAGGGGTTAGTTGCATTTCCTGTCAGTCTTTGTGTGGGAACAGAGTGTAAACTTTTGTTTCCCAGATAAAAAAGGTCTTCATTTGCTGTAGGTAGGACTTGGACATGGTGAATTTGGCACCATGTTTTTGACCCATGGTTACCATACATGTGATGACTAAAAGATGTGTAGAAGTCCTCTGATGGAGTTATATGAACATGACAAATAATCATGAGCTCTCAACAATCATTCACCATGCCTAACCCAAGCTTAGCATATTAGCTAAACCCTAATGAGAATAAACTATATACAGTAATATGGGAAGATTGATAATGCCTTTTGTTTATTCTTCTTATTAAATAATTTGTAAATTTGACAGATTAAAAGTTAATATTTTCATACATAGTTTTTGCCTGGGGCTGGTTTTTTTATCTAGGGATAGCAAAGGGTTTATGATTGCTTTTCTTTAAAATTTAGTGTAAATTTTATCTATTAATTTTTAAGTCATTTTAATTAACCACAATTATTAGCAAATTTAATTGCATTTAGTTTTAACTATACCAGTTTGGTCATTTAAGGCAGTGGGGAAGAATTGTATGCCTTTGTTCATGTTCTATTCCATTCTGTGTTAAAAATTGCTGTGATATTATATTTTAAATAGCGTAATACTCCATATATAGCCTCAGAGTGTTAAATTATGGGAACTGATGAAACTGCATCCACACAGGATTTCTACTGCATGTATGAAAATCTATCTAAAAGCTGACATATATAAATATTTGGGAAAACTGCGGTTCATTTATCCTCCAAAATGTATTTATAGGTTTTTTTCCAGTAGAACTCTTTCAGATTCCATACTCGCACTGCAGTATATCAAAGCCTCTCACAATTTCGTCATATTGTTTTAAAAAGCCAACACAGTTGAGCACAGTGGCCAAAGCTAGTTTATCTCTACTTATTTCTTACCCATCCCTTTCTGACACAGAAACATAGTTCAGGAGTGATTCTGTTTTTTGCTCTGAATGCCCCATCTTATCATTTTAACATTGAAGAGACTCAAGGAATAGGGGAATTGTGTTTGGCAAGGTACTATGGTGAGGTTGGATGTGAAAATGAGGGAGAACTTGTCACTGCTGTGTGTGAGAATGGAAATCACAGGAAGGGAAGACTGGTATTTATTCAAGTAAGGAAACTTGGATCCGGAAAAGGAATTCAGAACATAACTAAAAAATACATGAAAAGGCATGAAGAAGCAATGGGGAAGTGTAGCAATGGATTTCAGGGCTACTGAACCAACAAATCCCTCAGTGAGATGTGAGGTTTGGGATAATCATTAATTGTACGAGAAGACTAGGGAAAGGAACAGAGAGAGCAGGTGAGGAAAGTTGCTGATAAGATGCTGGCAGGATCAGGCTCAGTCCATTTCGGTCTCCCTAGAAAAATGGAGAAGATCCCAAGGTTTCTGGGGTTTGCATGATGTGTGTGATCCTCCCCCAGACAGTCTGTCATGATAGCTCATGTTGCGCTGTCTGTGTGGAGGATGCCAGCCTACTCCTGCTACTGGTTACTCACCAGTAACTCAGAAGTAGAGTTCTCATGCTCTTGGTGTTAAGTTGGTGACCCTGCTGATGATTATATTGTATTCAATATGGTGTCCCAGAATAGAATTTCCTTCTTGGTTTAGTCTTTGATCAATCTAATAAATTATTTAAAAAATAATTAAAAGAACACTATTGGAATTACACATTAAATGTTCCGTGAAGGAACATTAAACTGGACCCTTGGTGAAATACATTCCTTAGATTGAAGCATGAAATTTCTCACTTGCAATGCAACTATTTTGTATTTTGTCTATTTAATACACAAATCTGATCTTAAACTACTTGTTAAACTTTACATATGCATAATTATTGTAAGATTTCATTTTTCTATTAAAAAATAAGTATAATAAGTCGACTTGGGACAATAATTTATATTAGAGTACAAATTTAGTTATTGTGAAGTCACCAGATAATTTGTTATTTCTGAGTTATCTTAACATATTTAAACTGGCCTGTCAGAGATCCCCAAGTAATAGGATTTGACTATTTCTAATACATCTAGTGGAATCTACTTAGCACTTCACACATTAAAAAATCTAATAAAATTCTGGAATCTGCTTTAGTGCTTGTATGGAGATTTTTGAAATGAGACAGTAGGATTGGCAGTGATAATACACACAGAACTTGCAGGTAAAATTCAATAGTGCATAGAGGAAAAAGATAACCTCAGTTACATACTACATATATATCATGTACTGTGTGTCATGGACATGGACTTACAGCAGCTCTTATCACTTAAGAAAGACACCTTGAGGTGACTGTGATTAGTTATGTGACGTCAGCTCAGTACTCAAGAGCAATTAAGAAGGCAATTAGGAATGAAAATAGGATCTGATAGAAAAGGACATGAGTGCAAAATATAATGGTTTTCTGTGTGAATCTGTAATGGATCCAGGTCTTGAGTACTACATAGAGGCAACTGGGAAATCCTCCAGAAGAGGGTGACAGAGATGAGCAAGGGTGTAGCATGGTTTCCAGGGGAAGATCAATAATTCCAATATAGAAAAAAGATGTCAGAGAGATAGAACAAAGATCTGCAAAAGTACCCGTGGCGCAGAAAAGGCAACAGACAAGTATTATTAGCCCTTCCTTACAACTCAGAGACTTTACAATGCACTGCCAAATTTAAAATATAGAAAATAGTAGGGTTTTTTAAATGTTATATGTTTATATGTTATCAATGTGCACCCAAGTAACAGACTTGCAGTACACAGAAGCAGAGCTTTTTGGGTGTGTCACGATTAGTTTGTGAGGTTTGGTGCCACGGGGTGTCATGAAGCCTAAGAATATAAAAATGTTCAAATATAAGTGAGAATAAGGCCTGACTCGTGGTGGACATGCTACTGACTACAATTTTCTTGTGTTTAGTTTCTGGTCCATGTGGTCTTTGCTGATTTTCAGCAGCTGAGCAGGGAAGGGCCATTCTTTCCTAGCCCTATTTCCTAAATAGTCACTGCAAGGGACTGCCAGTCTTACTATTCCTCCATGATACATTCTTTTCCATTACTACAAAAAAAAAAATCATTACTGATTTTTTTTTTTTTTCAAATTAAGCATTCTTCATTTCATTTCCGAATTCCTAATGGCTAATAATGAGTGTAGAATTGGGTGTAGAATAGTATGTTCTAAATTGTGCTTTCTTGTTGGCCATTTCATTTGAGAACTTGATTAAAATGTTAAAATAGTATTGTTAAGAGGAACAAGGCAATCCTTAATCTTCATTGCTGTGCTAAAAAATCACTTGTTTTGCAGTGACAGAAAACTTCAAGGCATATGAAAATAGCAGTTAATAATGGAAAAGATGAAGAATTTTTAATTGTAGCATTTCTGGGAAGAATGAGGGTACTGTACGGTTGGTATTTTCTTCCAGTTCTTCACACTCCTTCTCTGTCTTTCATTAAGTTGAAATAAATAGGTCATATGACTCATTTGATCTCCTTTAAATTGCCAGGACACAACCAATGAAATAAAATCAGCTCTCAGTTCTAATTACCCTGTTGAACAATAAGATATGTGAGTCTCCTAGCTGGGGAGGGCAGGGCAGGGAAAGGAGGAAACTTGTAGCATTGGGAGAATTTCTCATAGACTCAATTTAGCATTCCCTGGATATAGCCCTGCATACTCATATGCTCTGAGCACTTAGTTGGCTTCTTTCCATATCATAAAAGATTTTAAAATCTTTTAAAACCTGAAACTGTTAACATTTAATGTGATATGTGTTGGCAATTGAACCCTTCCAGACAGGATTCTTCAATAAAATAAAATTTAAAAAAAATAATTTTCAATTGAGGACCTTGCATGATGCTGAGGAGAGAATGGTTTTTCATAATGCCTTTTTTTTATAACTTCTGTTGTGCAATTAAGTCAATTGTGCAATTGAAACAATAACACAGTGATGATCTGAACAAGGAATAATAAAGACTAGAAACGAGGAAGATTTGCTTTCTTTACACTGTCTGTTATGAAATAAATAAATATAAGTACTGTCAGATGAATTTTCTACCTCCCACTGTTACTTTTAGGTTTTTCACCAATTAGTTCTCCCTTTCTGCGAGAATTGTGCCTCATTGTTGTCAGGTCTGTACTGAATAATTTCAGCTTTCAATTTTTTTTTTTTATTTTTTGCTAGAAAAGTAGTTTATGAGTCTCTGCTGTTCATGCTACCATTTTAAAGCTTACCTTAAGTCTTAAGTGACTGAATTCTCTGACCTATGAATTGAACTCTGGTGAGGCACGTTGAAGCCACACCATGCAGCTACTTACTTTTACTACATACATTTTCTGTTGCCTTTCTTTTTACTATTGTATTCACATGCTGACCTAATTATTGCTGTCCATCCAGACCTAGTAATTACTGCTCTCATTTATCACAAAATTTGGGTTTTAGCTCATTGACAGAGAACTGTAATGTATGTTTGCCACTAAACAAACAGTTTAAAAGCAGAAAGGGAAAAAATCTGCTAAAGAAGACATTGTGGCAGTAGTTACTTATTTCTGAGTAGACCCATATTGTGTAATTACTCTTTAAAAGAGATTTTACAATTATCCAAGATGGATATGGTAATATTCACATATTTGGCATTTTAAGGGGATTTTTTGCATAGGTATTATCAAAAATTAAGATAATGGACAAAAGAAACTCCAAGATGTTGCTTTTGTTTTTTGTTGTTCCTCATGATACAAATTGCAGAAACTGCTGGTTATTTAGTTTTAAATAAGACCTCTAGAGCTGTACCTGCTGTATTTGAAAGTGATACAATTGCACGTAAGCTGCAGTGGATCAGTCCTTAAATTGTATTTATTTAGCCTTTACATTTTTCTTAAAGTATACTAAATGACCTGCTGCATGTTTTTAAATTCATTGGAAAAATTAATGCATCATAAAATAAGTCCTCAATGTTTATGTTCAGTCTGGGTCTTAATTATTTTTGCCAGAAAAGTTTGAGGTGACCTTAACTGTATTTTTTCATAGTGACACATTAGAAACTCTTTGTAAATAGGATTCTCATTATCCCATGCTTTGAGAGAAGACAATCTGTCTCTGTCATAGCACTGGAGAAAATTGAGACAGGATTTACCGGATGGGCTGATCTCTTTGGAAAGAAGTTCTTCTTTCTCTGAGGAGCAATATAAATTACAAGAAAAATGCTGCACTAGAATAATTATTTAATAAAACTGGATCGTCTTTTTTTTTTTTTTTTTTGATATGGGCTTGTTGTCTTCCAAGGTAGGTAGGTACTATTGTAGCTAGTAGTAGTTTGCCCCAGAGGAGGGGAAGAATTAGGAGGATACTTGAAGACAAACTGTTGCAGCAACTTAGTGGCCTACATAGAACACAGTTTGTATGAGCAGGACAGTAATCTGCCCCATATGTTTTAATCATTCATCTACTTAATACTATATATCCCAATTTTCAGATACTTTACACTACTTAATTCATACTTACTAAATGAAATTGAGTGAGAAAATAAATTTATACTGATCTGAGCTGGACTCTGGATGTTACATACTGCTTTGGTTTTTTTCAAGCTCTTGCTTTTCTGTGCCAATAAAATATACAGTCAGAGCCCAGCTATGCCTCTGAATAGTATGAAGGTTATATAAAGGATCAGGGCAATCCATGATGTCATTGACCTTGAAGAGAGTGATATCTGATGGAAGGTAGGTGGGTAGCTGATCTCAGACAATTTCATAGGCCTTAGAAGAAAATATACTTGTAACTGGAATTAACTGATACCCTGAATCCTGTTCTAGCCCAAGAGTCCAACAAAGAGTCCAGATTTTAAAAGGATAAGAAATATGAATTCATTTTCTTAACCTTAAGAACTCTCTCTTCAGCTCAAGTATGGGTTATGTTTTTAAGTAGGTCACAGTATCACATATATAGTACCAAAGAGTAGAGAACCTCATAATCAGTGCTGTGTCTCATTCCAGTTTCCTGTTATCTTACCACCCAGCAAGACTGAATGAAGTAAAAATTGTTTCAAAAATGTTTTAAAACATGCTAACATTTTGAACTGTTTTAAAATTTGCTGGTCTTGGGAAGCCATTTTTTTTAGGACTCTGTGTTTATATTTGAAGGGGTAATTTGGTCTCAATATCTAGGTAGATGTTGAATGTGTAAGTTCATTTTGCTTTTGGAAGCAGCTTATAACTGTCAATTAAAAAAGGAATCCCTCATATCTATCCATCTCTGTGGCATGATTTGTGTCTCAGCACAAGGTTAGATTGTCACTCACTGATGACACGGTGTAGTTTGAGCATTCAGAATATAACAAAGGGTAGCTACACTCTCGTGTCATCTATAACCAAAGACAATAAACTTGCATATAGGAAGCTAACAAGTTCTTTATGGACTGGTTAGTATTTTAAACCGTGGAGAAATCTACAGTTTTTATTCATCGTCCTGCACTGGAGCAATATTTCTTTGATTTCCTTAGTAGGTATCACTTATATTTGATATTTGTACTTTTTCTTTCTTATATTGCTTAAAAGCAAAAGTGTTTTCTGAGGGAATAAAAGACAGTAGTGGACAAAAGTAAAATAGAAGTGTTTTTTCTCTCTGTTTTGTTGTTGTTCTTTGTTTTTTGTGGTTTTGTTGTTGTGGTTTTTCTGTTTATGTTTTTTATTGAAAGCAGCAATTGATTTAGTAAATTAATTATTAAATCCAACCCTCTGAAACAAGTGTGAAATATGCTGATAAAAAATGAGTGCTAATTTCACTGTTTTTAAAGAGATTTTACTAAATGCTTGACAGGATGCTTTATAACCAAATAGCTTTGCTGTTTTGCTATTTGGTAATCTTAAATTGCATTTTTTAAACCGTAAAGTTTTCCCTGGGAAAGTCAGGCATAGCGAGTTCTCAAATCATGTATCAGATTACTATGAATAATGTTATTGGCATTGAGTGAGACCAATTTTTGAGTAAAGCAGTTACTCCTTTTTCCCCAGAGGACAAACCCAGAAGGTAACAACAAAGGAAATTAGCCTCTCTGTATCTGCCAGCACATCCACGACTGCAATAAATTCTGGTACCTGTGAAAGTCATAGCAAAGCCCACACCCATGTGAGGCACAATGCAGCCAGAAGGACAAAAGAAGTTCATTAACTTCTTGGCTTTGTGATATTTTCAGGCTTCTGAAATAAGATTTCCATCTAGTTTATACTGTATTACAGTGATTAAAGACAGTGGACTACTCTGGATCTTCTGGCAGAAGCAAGGATATGACAGCAATTGCATCGTGGCTCTTTTTAGAGCAGAAATGTCAGAAAATGATGAGTCAAGGTTCACTCTGCCAGCGGGCCCTGGGGTCTCTGCTGGGGCAAATGCAGCCATTTGAGGTTACATGGTGGGAAATGCACAATGTATGTGGTGTGGGTTAATTTTTTTAAACTGCTGGCTGCCTCCTGTGGATCTCTGGCTGGTTGGTACTAAAGGCTGTATCCCCTTCTCGCCTCTCCCAGATGGCTTCTGGGAGGACTGTGGTAAGTACTGCCTCTCCCAGGCCCGTGGCTGGAGAGAAATTTTAGTTTCAGGGTCTTATTCTTTGCATCTAACTTCACAGGCTGCTGTCTGGAACTTGGAGCAGCCTTGCAAGTGTAATTGCAGTAGCCTTGTCAAGGAGATTAACTTTCAGATGTAGTCTGCATAATCAGATTTTGAAGGCTGAATCTGAAAAGGGAACAAAGAACTCTGCAAACACAACAAATTGCCTGCCAATGAGATGAAGCGCTCACACCATTTGTTTACCATCATTATTATGGGATATGGCTCAATTGGACCACAGCTCTACTTGTAAAGTCCCAGCTCACTGGGGAAGGAATATGTTGTATTAACAAAGAATATGTACTTCATCTGAATTGTAAATTAATGGGTAAAAAATACTTCTTTTCAGGTAATAAACATATTTTTTTACTGTGCTGTACTCAAAATTAAGATCACAGAAATCTGTGTAGAATTAATGTTGTTAGGTTTAAAAAAAAAAAAAAAGGGGAGAGCATGTAGGAAAATTCCTCACTTTCCTCACTTCAGAGATAATATATTCCGTTTCAGCGCCTCACTTCCTGTAGAGCAGTTTTATGGTCCACTTGTATTATGTGTATCTTTATATGTAGTTACTTGAATGTCATGCTACTGTCACCAAATTCTAATGATTCCTTTAACAGCACACTTTACTTGTCGGAAAGTCCCCTCTGAAAAGGTCTTGACAGATTTGCTATGCATGCTTTTAAAATGATTGCTTTGTTTCTCTGTGTTCTCAGGAACTAATACACACCTGATCTTTTACTCTTGTCTCTGTATCACCAGGCCTCCTGAACCTGTTTACAGCACTGTGAACAAACTGTGTGATAAACCACCTTCTCCTAGGCACTATTCCCCTGTCGAGTGTGACAAAAGCTTCCTTCTTACAGCTCCCTATCCCCACTACCACGTAGGCCTGCTCCCTGACTCTGAGATCACCAGGTACTGCATGCGCTTCTTCCTCACCTCCTTTGTTAGAGTGCATGAACATCACTGGATTTATCTCATAGTTTGCATTTTCACCACAGATCTTTTTCTACAGCTTGTGCTTATTTTTAACCATGCTTTCACATCTGTACCACTGAAATGTGCTGCATTTGGTATATGATTTTGGTCATCCAAAATCCAGTGATGAACACAGGCGATGTTTTGATCCATTGGAATGGTGCTCTAAAATAGGTTACAAAATATTACAGGTGAATTCAGTGTTTCTTCCTCTGTGAATATGGAAAGTGACTAAAATGTCACTGAAAGCTCTAGTCATTTGTTTTGATTCAGTCACTTTATTTCTGTTTTGTGCATACTTAGTTCACTGAGCATCTTTGGGTTTGTAGGGCAGCAGCCTAAGCCATTCAGAAGAAATAGAGCAAGAAATAATCACCTTCTTCACCAAATCCGTTAAGAATGCATCTAAAATTCAGCATTCCCTAGGCTAGCTGTGCTCTGAGAGGACAGTTATTAAAACCTAAAATGATAAACATTTCCATAACTGAAATAATTGAAGACCTTTCTAAAAATTATTGTCAAGGATTGCCTTCTGATAAATATTTAATAAAGAAAAGCATACTATTCAAAAATGTATGCTGCTATATAACCCACCTATTCTTCTATAGTCTACAAGGGTTGGAGTAACTATTTGCGAACAATATTTGGGAGATAGAGGAAAATTTAGGCACAAGTTTCAAGACTACTTAATTTGTTAGGAAAAAAGTATCCTTTATATTCTAGAGTAGAAGAAATATAATTGTGTTTGGAGGTTTGATCATGGACATTTTCTACAGAAAACATGTTTGAAAGCAAAGAGTATTATGGGAAGAGAAAAGCAGAAGTGTGTAAGTGGAAAGTAAAATGGCAAATTAATGTAAGATACACTAATAGGAAAGAAACCCCAGAGATTAGGAAAACAGCTGTGAAAGGCATTTCAAGGCTGCGAAATAGAAAACTCCATTAAAAGAGCAATAAGACTAATACTAGTGAAGGATGTGACAGATGTGGTAAGACCATTCAGAAACTATCAGTTTATTAGAATGAAAATTGTGTAGCTTCTAGAATTTATATTAGTCAAACTCTTTGGGCCAGTGCAAGTTTCAGTGAAATACATTGATTAGTACAATGTTTTATAAAGGTATAAATATCTGCACAAGAGTGCCAGGAACTAGCAGATCTACCCACAATATTTTAATTTCTCTACAAATATTACTTTAAATGGAATTACTGGGCAAAAAGTTGTAAAATTGCTCCAGGTCTTGAGGTACACTGTACATATGAGTAATTTATTTGTGTATCACAGTGCTTTTGTGTGTTTAGAATGAGACAATGGAAGAGTTCATTATAGGAAGACTTTTAAAATGGTCCCTTTCAGAAAGGAAGGGTCCAACTTGAACTAGAAAATTGAATGAGAAGATTCTAGGGGATTTTAGGGCCATGAAGTTGTATGGTCTGTATGGCTATGTCTGTATAGACATAGCTGTTACAACTATGGAGATTGGTTGGGGGGACAGCATCAATATTTTAGGGCTAATTCCTGCAGCCACATAGCTAGATGTCAGTAATCAGTGGAGCTCTGGAGAGCTCATAGAACTAGGACATTTTGCCATCTGAAGGTATCATCTGTAAATACTTTTTGCTTTATTGTTGATTGACTGAATACTTGGTCATCAGATGTTTGATGACCTGACATCAGGTCTTAGCTGGGTATTGTTCTACTCAATGTCAGCTAACAATTCTATTTAAGAACAAGGCTTTGTTTATCTTCTACTCTGATGTAATATTAAGCTCTAGTCCCTGTATGTTTAATCACTTTGTCTAAACAGTCCAACAAAAACTGCAAAAAGAACACAAAATATGAGAAAAGACACAACTCATGGCTAAGTGCTCTGCACTATGCTCTGCTGTGGTAGAGGCAACTGATTACTATAATTTGAACTTCCTTCCCGCTGTGAAATAACATTCATACAGAAAATATGACAGTTTTCCATGTTCTCAATACTGTCATCTTTGTCTAAAGCCACAGTATTTTACAAAATGCCTTTGGTGAGGAAAGTGACAGCTTTACAACCTATTATGATTCAATTTCCAAATGGACTCAGTATTCACAGTTGGAGAACAGATTTTAGAAAAGTGTTGATCTCATTTTAACCCTAATCCAGTGGTTGTTTTTGCGAAAGTGTTCAATGTGCTCAGCCGTAAATTACACAAAAGCAGTGTGTTTTAGGGCTGTATTGTGTTGAATATTTTGAAGAATTAATCCAATAAAAGACCTTAGTTTAAGTCCACACCTGTGATAATACCATCTCTATTGGAAGCTGTACTAAAAAAAAAAGCCTTACATTGACCAGGTATTTTGAATGGTCTCCCTTTACTCACTTGAATTCCTCAAAGCTTTGTTTTTCCATATTAAACACTTAAATGAACTCTGGTCAAAAATAAAAAGGTATTTCTTTGTCTTCCTGCAGACTTCCTAGAAAGAGTTTTTGATCAGCATTTTTCAACCTCAGGTTTGTGGTGAAAGGGACAGGGATTCAGGGATTATTTGCTTGTTTGGGTAACTGCAGTTATTGTTGTATCTCAGTGCTGCAATACTGAGAATCTGCTGTTGATCTGCAAGAAATTTAGTTTGACAAATGACTCTTCCAGAGCCTTCAAGAGAAAGAGGAACACGACACCACATTCTCCCAACTGAAATGCTTGTAAGCCAGCCAATACCTCTCAAAATGCTGCTCCAGATAATTTGTCAGCTGCTCCTCAGATGATTGTTTTGTCAAGGCTCATTAACTTAATAGGCAGAGAATTCATAGGCCAAAGCTTTATTTGCCTATAATAAATTCAGGTTTACAACCCTTGCTTTTGTGGTGGCCTGTCAGTTCCTGAGAGATTTGAAGGTCCAGAACAATATAGTCCCATTTTAGGATAAGTGTAATTAGTTTTTTGATGGAATTATCAGTTCCTATGAATTGTTGTTAAGAGGGCTATGTCAGTGTGCAACAACTGTACTGGCACTAGGTAATACAAAATGCTGCCTTCCCAGTCTTTGTACTGAGAGCTTCATTACAGTCACATCTACACAGACACACTTTAAAAATGCTTCAATTTTGCCCAGGAATAACTTGTGAAATCTTTCAGGCACTCTAGTTGCCACTCCAGTTTTTGTTAAAGGGCTACCTCAATATTGTTGGCTTTTTTAATTTTTTTTTTTATTTTACTCTGTAGGTATTTGCTTTTCTTATAAGTCTCTGATTAGGTGATTGTGTCTTTTTGTGTGTTTGGGTTTTTGGGGGTTTTTTTTTACTAGGTTTAGGGGAAGGAACTAACATTTGGATTTCAGACTTTGTAGTTATGGGAGGAAACCTTGGCACCACGATTCCTCTCAAGAAAATAAAAATTTTGTTCAGGTTTAGTCTAGCTTTTGTATGTTTGCAGATCTTCCTCATGGTGCTTGGGTAGCTGGATTGAAAGTATCTGGCTTGCTGTTTAACTCAATCTTGGTTTTTTGAAGCCAGCCCAAGTTCTGGCTGACACTGTGGCCTGCAGTAATAGCAGTGTAGCTAATGATTTTGTGTTTCATTTCCCAGTCTCTTTAACAATGATCTCATGGAGCTTTTTGAAAACTAATCTTACCAGAGATAGTAGCATCATATTACTAATGGCACTTTGTGTTATTACTTAATTACATTAAAATTATTTCAAGGTATTTGATGAATCAGATTAAGGACAGCTGGTTTTGGAGCCATCACTACTTTCTTATCAATGTAGATTAGGGAGAGAAGACAACACCAGCAGGAGACTCTGAAGCAGAGTTTTTGCAAAAAACAGCATTCTGTTAGCATAGCTATTCAAGGGTAACTGAGCATTGTGTAAGCCTTAAGAGCCACATGAATAAAAGTGTGCTGAACTGGTTGCAGGACATATAGGTCAGGAGACTATAATGTCCAAAATCTTAATGATGTGTGATACTTCCTCCATGTAGGCACACATGAGTCCTGACACTCCAGTTGTGTCTGTCACCCTAAGCACTCCTGCTTTTGGTCCCCTCACTTAATTTTAGGGATCTCTGGAATCCCCCCATAGGCTATGCAGGGACCTCTGAGAAGTGGTTGACTGACTTTCACTGACCCTGGAAGGAAGTTCAGGTAACTGCACCTGAAGGTGGGAATGGTGGTTCTCTCTGGTACTTATTGCTGTACTTTGCTACAGTACCCTTTCTCATTATTAATATCTGCACAGCCTTTTTCATCACGATAACCTGCTGGGAGCAAGCTTATTGTCAACATGATGCCTAGCACTGTGCTTGCGTGTGGCTGCCTTCCAGGGAGGCTCTTGTCATCTTTATTGAAACTCACATTGGGCAGGAGTACTCATCGTCCCCTTTTCAATCCCATGTGTTTAATATGGGAATGATATCTCCCAAAATGCATCTAGCCATATTTTGTGGTTTTTTGAAATGCCTGGCAACCTGAAAATGGGACCTATCAAACAAGCAGTAAAAATCAATGATTTTATGGAATCGGGTCTTCAATTTGCCCTACATAAAGGCAACTACCTTTCTTGAATTTAAAATTAAATTCTACTGTTTATTTTTATTCATTTAATTATTCTTCCCCTAGCAATTTCAAGTACTAATTAAAAATGAGATATTAATCTGGATGGGGCAAATGGATTTAAATATTCAAACATTTAAAATCAGAATTGGAGCACATTTGCAGTTCTTATTTTAACACCTTCAAATCAGCTTCTGGACTGACCTGTGTTTGATACACAATCCAGCTACAGACAGCAAGTACCACTACTAAATAGCATTGCTTCAGGACAGTGGAGGGGAATAAGTACACAATTCTTTCTGTAGATTTTTGAACATAAAAATAGCAATACTGAGGTTCAGCTTATTCAGTGTCAATGGAAACAAATAAATCCTGTAGTCACAAAGCAAAAACATCTTTTGAAAATATACCTGGTTGAAATAATTCTTAGTGAAGTAGCTTCGTAACACCATAGGGTGGCATTTTAGGAGGTGAACGCTGTGAACTTTTGTTTTGAGAAGTGATCTTAAAGACATACCCATATAACAAATTTGGGCAGTCAGAGGCACAGAACACATAGCAACTCCTGAACAATTTATGAGATTAAAATGGTCATCACAAAGGCTGGCTTAGGTGCTAATGTTCATACTGATGGGAATTGAAGCATCTTGTTATTGTTGATTTCAGTGAGAATCAGATATGTAAGTGCTGTAGTCTTCACTCCCTAAACAACATCTTTAGCAATTCAAGCACCTCTTTAACATCTAGACTTTTCTAAAAATAAGCTTGGAGGCCTTGACACGAGTGACAAGCTGCAGCCCAGATGCATACAACTACATGTACGTTGTGCTTGACTGGGTTGTGCTGCTTCTGAAAGCAGCTCCAGATCTGCAATATTTTATAGATTTAAGGCAAAGCAAAATCAACATAAACGGTCTTGATTGACTGTCTAAAATTTAAATGCAGCATCTCAATGTAGATTTTCCATGCTTGTGAATCAGCCTCCTGAGGCCTTTAAATTATTTAGGATCTTCTAGAAATGATAGAAGTTAATTGTGGCTTTTCCTTATCACTTTCAATTAACAAATTAAAAAGTATTAACTGGAACAGTTTCCTATAATTTCTATTTAATCCTGACTCAAGTGTTCTCTTCAAGTAAATGATCCAGTCATATAACTGTTAGCGTTAATGAAAGAAGATTATGCTGCCTTTCAGCCTCAGCTCTCATGTTATTTTGCATGGATGAATCTCTGACCCTAATAAGCACAAGCATTCCTACAGACTCACTTATGTGCTTTCCTTTTTTTAATGAGGAGTTTCTATTTTGGATGCTATTAATTAAAATTGTTAGGATGATGCTAAACTTTTAAAAACCCATGGAGATGCTTGCAGGAGAATCTTAACCCATAAAGACATAAAATCTCTACAGTTCAAGTGTTTAATTATGTAAAGTTACATCAGCCTTTCAGGTTAGAGCTGCTGGGCTTTATTTGCAATTGTGCTGCTGATTAATTCTCTTAAGCTGAGCAAGTCACTTAATTCTATTTGCTTTGCTTTATCTATCAGTAAATTAATCTTCAGAGTTATATTGAGAAGGATAACTAGTATCATTAAACAGGACAGAATAAAATTTTTAAACTAGAAAAATTTAAGTATTTGTTCTGTTCCATCATTTGGAAATGTTTCATATTTTTTAAAGTGGTTTGACTTTTAGAGATACTGTGCTTTCTTGTGCTACAGATCTTCTTTTATTCACATTCTGCACTCATGGAAATGAAACTGTATATTCTTGACTCATAAATGGACAGAAATATTAACTTGGTTCAGTTAAGTAGCAATATTTTCTTTACTATGTCTTTAGAGAAGGAAAAATATCAATTCTCAGTAAGAAAACATCTTTAAATCACTAGTATTAAATTTTTCCCACTGTTATGATTATAAACAGAGCTACAGGGAGACATTTGGGAACAAAAGAAAGATGTGTTCTTCCTTTCCATGCCAATCAGCAAGCTCTGAAACTTAGTCTCAGAAGTCACAGAAAATGCTCCCAAAATACCAAAAGCTAATTCCTATGTATTTTTTAAAATTAATAGTGAAGACTGGAACCACGAGACTAGAAACCTATCTCACTATTTTTAATGGATTTGTGTCTAAGGATTTTGGGCAGGGCATTCAGTAATCTACTATGGGAAGGTTGAGGTGAACCATGACACTCAAAATTGAAGTTTTACATGATGTCTGCCTCAGAGGCTGCCATGCATCACTATCACTGGCTACAGCACTTCCCGGTTAGATACAAGGTGGGAGTGATGTTTCTATCTCATGAAAATCCAATCAGTTCATAACCAAGTCCCCACAATAACTTTCTTGTTTGAAATTGTCATTTCTGTGAGACACAGTGTTGTTTTCAAGATACATAAGCACCCTCTCAAACATTTTGTTCTGGTTGCTGAAAATCCCTTTGAAATATTTCTTCCAAAATGACACAATGTTCAAATTCTTCCAAGTGTTGGGAGAAATTTAAACCCATATTTTTAATATTGGTTCCATATCTGGTTCAAGTATATTCAGAATAAATGACAAAAATTGTGAGAAAGTGTCACACTGCATAGGAGTGCTACAGCAACAAGCTAATGGAGCCATTCACTAATTCAGACTTGTCCAAAGTGATGAAAGTGACATTACCTGACAACTGTCTAAAGGCCACTATGAGAAATTAATTTGGAGATTTCAGTTTCGTTCCCATGGACAAGTTTCTACATCATAAAAATCATCATTCCGTCTGTCACAGTATTTGCTAAACTCTTGGCTCATCAGAAAAACCAGGAATAAATTTAACCTGGAGAACAAATTGCTCTTTTTACCCCAAGAGAGAGTTCTTTGAGCTTAGAAATTAAATATTACTGTGGGGACTGTGTAAACAAAGATGCCCTGTGGCTCCCTGTGCTCTGGTTGTTGGGAGAAGAATAGTTTCCAGGGTAGTCACCATCATGGCTAGACTTCACAAACGAAGATTTGGGAGGGGTTTACCCACGCTTGCTGCAAGCACGCTGATGGCTGATGCCTCAAGCCTGCGCAGTGTATTTTTTAGGTGAGGCACAGAGTGCGCAGAACTGGCCCCACCCTTTACTCCTGAGGTTCATCTGCCAGGGCCTGGCAAGCTTGGACAGTGACAGCGAGGTCCTCAGGATGTAGGTTTGGTTAGATGGATCCATCTTTGATGGATGGCCGGACAGGGCTAAGCAAGCTCCATCTGCCTGGGTTTGCAGTTAGAGTTGTCCTTCTCCTGGGATGGTTCCTGTGTGGCTGACAAGCCCATCCTGCCCGAGGACACACTTTGTCTGACCCTTCAGTTGAGACCTGACCAGCATGGGAGACCCTGCTGGAGGCATAAACCACCGCCAGCATAGCTCACAACCTCATAAGGGCACACAAGCTTCTCCCCCACGACAAGGGGGTGTCCGTGGAGAAGTTTCCAGGGTAGTAGCTGCACAGAAAAGAGCAAGAAAACTTTCCTTGTTAGAGCAAAGAGCTGGGAATTGAGAAATTTGCCTATGCTACTGACAGGTTGTATGACCTTGGAAAATCAAGATTTTCCTTCCATTTTGCCCAGTAATGAAATAGGTGACACATAGCCACAGACAACACCAGAAGCCCTTGGTTAAAACCCCAGTTAAAAGATACTTCCAACAGGTGGAGATTTTCTGCACTGCATAAAAAAGAGTGATCATTAGTACTAAATGGAGTGAAAGGAAACATCATGGAAAGCAGGTGGGATGTCATTACAGCAGTGAAGTTTGTCAGGGTAATGTAAGAGAATTATAACAGTAATAATGAACCTTCCTCTCAGCCCAGTGCTGATCTTGTTCTGTACTGCAGCTATCCCAGTGGAATAATACAGTACTGAGTCAAGGCCCAGATTAATTTCTATTTAATTATCCCCATTTATTTTTACTTGATGTAAACTCTCTATGTAGATGCTTGTGAATGTGTCCATTGCTATTCATTTTGTGAAGTCAAGTCAGATCTGACTTTGAACAGGACATATTTAGAAATATGTCTGTGATACCGGAATCCGGAGGTAGCAGTCTCTGAATCTGTGCTAGGCCAATGATTCTGCAAGCCTACTTGAGGACAGTGTGGTGGAAGGTGTTGTAAAACTGAATGAGTTTTTTAAACTAGTTCCTCATCTCTTGTAGTTGCTGATTTCACAGCACTTCTGTCTGAAAAGTATAAAATACTAATTAATACAATAGACAGAAACAGAAAAATATTTTTTTAAAAAACTTCCTGATGTCTAATTAAAAATTGTTTGGCTTTTTCTTTTTCTTTTTTTTTTTTTTCTGTAGTATAAATATGTAACCTGCAGTGAGATCTAAATATGACATCAAAACTTTAAAATTTCTGTTGTAGATTCCTCTTCAGTTCAGAATATACTAGGGTTGTGTCTGTTTGCAGTCAGTTTCTCTTCCAAGTCCATAGCTTCTTTAAAAACTGGAATTTTTTCATGTTAGTTCAATGTTTTAGAAGAGTGTGTCTGCAGGAAATAACAAAGCTTTACTGTGGAGGAAGGCAGAAATGTTTAAGAACATTAGTTCATTCCTGGGGGCATTTCAGGCACCTACTGTGCAGCTCCAAGGTTGTAGAGCTCATCTACCACTATATTGCTTTAATACTTGCATCTGAAATTTTCTCCAAATGTGATTTTAAAAGCAACACAACAAATGAAAACTATTCTCAATTATGTCCCCACACAAGAGGGTGCTTTTCCAACTACTACATACAAAGGACCTTGGGACCTGAACCAAAATCCTTGGGAACTTGAAAATGCTGAAACTTTGTTTTCAAACTGAAAAAAGTGAAAGGGTAAGATTTAGAGTTAAAATTTTGAAAATGTAAGTTATACAGTGACTGTACTTCAACATAGTTTCTTAAGTATCAGAGCATTTATACTGTATTAAGTACTGCAGGGTGGACAGGGGCAGGGAATGAAGGAAAGGTAGGGCAGAAAAAGGGGTGTTTATTTATTACACCCAAATACAGGTGAAATGCAAAATCCTGAGCTTGAGTTTTTTTGGAAAGAAACATTGAAAAGGCTGAGAAAAAAAACTGCCCTTGATAAAACATACATATATGTGCAGAGATATTTAGTGCCAGTTTGCAGTAGTAGGACAAATGGACATAGGAGTTCATCAAAAGCCATAGTCATTGCAAGCTGTTGTATCAGTATAAAGTCACTGGGAAAAGGGTTTCTTTTGCTAAGAAAAAAAAAATCCACACATTAGGTGTGCAGAAAGTGTTACAAGCTCCAAACATCCCTGAATTTTGTGAAAGTCTAGTTATGCAACTGACCTTTTTGGGCTGAACTCAAATTTAGCCAAGTTGTCATTGTAAATTTGCATGTAGAATTTGTTGATGTTTTGGTATTTAAACAGATTAATTCTTTAAAAAGTTTTTATTTCATATTTAAAGAACAGCTCCATAAGCAGCTAGCTTATCTGATTTTTTTTTTTTTAAATAATGCTTATAGTGCATAAAACTACTACTGAAAAAGCAAGGTCAGTGAAAGTTACAAGATGTTAAAATACATTTTTTAGCTGACAAAGGAAAGAAGTTTTAGTTTGACTCTCAAAATTAAAAATTTCAATATTAATAAGGAAATACAGGAACAGAAACATTACAGTCCCCAAGGAGATGCATAGACAATGTCTTTTTGCAGAGTATTTCCATACTCCATGTAGAAAATGCATCATTCCACAGATAATTGGAGGTGCTTGCTGTACCTTTTGAGAGTCATAACAGTTCTTGCTTTTATGCTGTTGAAATCATTACACTGATGAAATGGGGAGCAGGGAAAATAATACAACTCTACAATGTGAGAGTACACTTGTGTACATGGTCTTGCACATCACAAGCTGCTGTTAATTTGATTACACTGATTTCTGACATCTCAGTAGCAATGACTGTATCTATAAGCCAAGCTTTCCTAAAAAGCAAACTGAAACCATCATAAGTGGTATGTAAAGAGAGCGTATGAGCACATGCACCTGAAAAGCACTGGGGCCTGCATGGGTGGAGTATGCAGTGCAGAAGCCAAATACTGCTTGCTACTACTCACTGCTAGCATGGTGCACTCGTGCAGCCCAGTGCAATGCCAGAGTCCTGAGCTGGTTCTAGTAAGGCAGGTTAGCTGATGCAGCAATTTAACTGCATCCAATATTGCCCACATTGATTATAGCTGACCTGGGTATAATCAGCAACATGTGTAGGCAGTTCAGTTACTGATCTGATGAAGATTGCATAAGCTATAATCAGAACTCGGAGCCTTTTCAAGGTACAGTGACTAAGAGTTGCAGGTAGGAGGACTTATGTAGTATCTGTGGCAAGAGCGTGGCTATACAGGCTTGGTTGGAAGTAGAAGTCATACAGGTTTGGTCAGAATACAAACTCATGTAATGCTGTCACTGTGCCATGCTGAAGAGAATTTGATTTTGACATATCAGATTCAGCAGTGTGAGCAAAGGTTGGTAATTTTTCATATCAAACCTTTACAACCATTTCAAATATTGTACTGTTTCAGTCAAAGTGCAAAAATCTCTTGTGTTACAAAGACATTAAAAGTAAATGTTGAATTCATGGGTGTCATTGAAATCACAGGTGCTGTCTAGGATCTTGAAGTTCAAATGACAAGCTTCTCCTGGTTGATATGTTCACAGCATTTAGAAAGGGAAACATGCAAAGAGAGAAATTTACTCCAGATGGAAATTTTAGTTTATTTTTCCTAATGGATTTTGCCTGTTTTCCCAGATACTTTTGGTGGCCATTGCTCAACAATTAACATTCACATTGGTATGCCATGGATTACAGGATGGGTCTTTCAGATAGAGTACCCTGACTGGTGGTTCTTTGGAGCAAAAAATCCAAGATTCAAACAGTATTGGCAATGATAAGAACACAGGAACCATGGTCAACTGATTTCTTTTCCTTGGCTTTCCTATTTTTTTCTTCTGGTACAATCTTGCAAAATACCACAGTGATTTGAATTAATTACAAGAGTGGAATTTTGTATTTTGACAAAAGTGGGATTAGGCAGCAGGTGTTCACAAAGGAAGAGCAGTACAGTACCAAAATCAAATTATATCTCAGCAAAGCTAAGGAGAATTACATGACTTTGTTAGACCTAAACCAGGAATAAGCATGGCAATATTGTACTATGAACAGGTTTCCTGTCAAGGCTGATTCCCAAACCACATGACATCAACTATTTTTCAATGTATTTGAATTTACTACTGTCTATTCTTCATAAAGAATAGCATCACATGGCAAACACATTCTTAAAAGATTGTTAAATCTATTTGCTGTTGACTTAAATAAATCAAGTACTGTTGCTGAGGAATGAACTTGAAAACACAATGCTTCAATATAAAATGGTGATTTTTAGGTAATCACTATATAGTAAGAGGGAGGATTTTTATAAAAATTAATGTAAATATGCTCTTCGGTAAGATAGAATATGCAGTAATTTTTTCACATTGGATTTCTTTAATTTTGTCCATGTTTTCATGTTCAAATTTTCCAGTTCTGCCATTCTTGCATTACCCCTTTAAAATGAAAAAATCAGTATAGTTACTGTCAACTAAGAGAAATACAATATTGATGCAACTTAGAAAATGACAGGATTCCTTCAGCTTCCACACAGAAATGGTGAATCGCACAAATTGATTTTTGTTTTATCTAATTTAATATTGCTCCAATCATTGTAATAGTTTGGACATGGGTTTTTTTCTTAGAGACAGGAAGGTGGCAAATGCAGAGGGTAAATGGCTTTACTCAGGTCCTAAAGGAAATGCTCAGTGAGGGTAGGAGGCTTGCAACTTGCTTGCCAAAGGAACAGTAAAGAACACAAATCAAGGATACTCTGTGCAAACTCAAATTTTAGTAGTGAACATAGTAATTTAAATCACTGTAATTGTCTTTTTGAAAATTTGAGACAGCTTCATTTCAGTTATGAAATGGATAAAAGTGGAAGCTACCAATTTGACTTGGTCATGATGATTCACAGGCTGATTAACCAAGATGCAGGAATTTGGTAGAATACTACCAAATACTACCAAAGACCCCTTTATATTTCTAACAAAACAAAACAAAACAAAACCAAAAATAAACAAACAAAAAAAAAAAGCAAAGTGAATTTAAATAGGTCCTAATAAATTTATTTTAAATTATATTAGCATGTCATCATTCAGGGCTTTAACCTTGAGTTTATATAACATAGAATTATATAAAAAAATGAGAATAAGAAATGTATTATGAGAAGCAATTATATTTCTTCTGTAAAATGCTGATGGTTTTACCTCCAATCAAAGGTGTATATAGTGTAACATTTACTGTAAGTATATTTAACAGGTCTGGATTGCCATCAATGAAACACATGTATCTACATTCACATTTAAAGGGAAATGTTTTGTTTGGGGCTGATGTGTAGCAATCTGATTGGTATATAAAAGAATATCTCCAGGCCTGTCTTTTGCCCAGAAGGAAAAAACAGCAATGAAAATGCAGGGGTTTTTGTACCCACTTATCTTGGGAACAAAAACGGGCGGTTTATATCCAGAGGTAGCGAGAGAAAGAAATTGTTTGGGTCTCATGAGGTATATTTACCCAGCTATATTTATAGAATCCCACTGCTTAAAAAATACGATTATTTAAGCAGTTATTTTCTACAATAGTAGACTTCTCTGATAAGTTGGAAGAGAGTCATAACTTGGAATAAATTAATGTATCAAAGGAATTCTAAACACAAGAGCCTATTGCGATGGAATGTCCTGCCAATCTAATGAATTCTAGAATTGAAAATATGGATGACCTTGCAATGCATGGGCTTATCATCCATCATGTTTTTGGATCATCTAAGTATTCTGTATTTCATATCTGAAATGTTCATTGATTTCAGCGTATTCATAGGTTTTCAGCAGAACTTCAAAATATAACACATGGAGAACTGAAGCAAAACACTGCAATGCAAACTCAGTTCATGTACACAGGATAAATACAGACACAAGATACTCATCTCCAAAAATAGCTTCTTCACAAGGCTATCTCTTTTTACAGGGCTAAATGACAGTTTTAGTTCTCGTTAAGGTTAGATGAGTTGCTGGTATAAATCCAACTGTGACCATTTGTATTGATTGATTCATGTTTCCTTGTGCTTCCCTGTCTGTGATTCAGATGTTTTCTCTTAACTGGCAGTATTTAAACCTGAGAGTACACAGTGCAATTAGCTCTTGCCGAAACATTTGGGAATCAAAGTAAAAAGGTACTTGCAGAGAGAAGTGACTAGTTTATCTAGTAAATGAAACCTGAAGGTAGAAGAAACATGGCAGTATCTTCACACCAAAGTAACTTTAAAATAACTCAAGAACCTGGGGCTTGCTGGCTGAGTGATAAGAAGGTTATAACTGTAAGAAATGATCCCTTACCTTTAACAAATACTTGAAAAGTTTAGTGAGGAAGTTCAGACTCCTGTTCAGGACTTATGCTATTAGGTTTCATAGTGACATTAAATCGGTTCCCAGAAGGATGACAAATTGACTGCTTATCAGCTCAGTCACGTATATGTGCTGCTAGTTTTGCAAATCTTCTAAAGCCAGATTCTAATATACTAAAGTAATTTATCTATTAGATTTGTAACTACAGAATTCACCTTAATAACTACCACAGGCTTAGAACAAAGCTCTTCATAAAGTCCTTTCACATTTCTTTCCTAATTAGCTACATATCTCTTCAAAGATTGATTTTAACGATCATCTTTAAATAAATAGTGGTTAATATGTGAGTTTAGGAATATAAGGATTGATGTAATAGAACATATAAATAATCTCTCTACCCCATCATTCATCTAATCCAGTCTATCACCTATAATCAAAGACAAGCAAAAGTAATTACCAATGTACTTGGAATTTAGGTGATCTTCTGTGGGAGATGCTTATGCCTGACACTCCTACTGTATTGAACCCCAGAATGAGAAAAATTAATAGATTTTTTTTTCATATCTAGTTCTAGTGTATACTTCATCCTTAGACCTCATAGTGTAAAACACTGAACATTTCCCATGAAATGCTGAGGAAGTCCCATTTCTATCAAATTATATAGATTAGATTAGAAATAGAAGAACTTAAATGTTGAATTTCTTCACTATTCATCATTCATTTTGACAATATGTTATTTATACTTCTGCATTTTCAAATTACCATTCCCTGCTGTTTGTCTGTATTCTGTTGGAATGTGGTTTGTTTATGAGCATTGTGTTATTTCTGCACTTGCCTTTTTTTCTCTCTGTGTATTTTTCTAGGACTTTTTGTTTTGTGTTTGGTGTAGCTGCAAATGCACATTTGCATGCTGGGCTGCTTTGAATGACAGACAAAGTGAGACTGAATAGCAGCTTATGTAGGATTACGTTCTCACTTCTGCTCTATTAAAGAGGACACATTCACCCCATATTCCCAGCTTGCACAGAGATAATGTATATCCAAACAGGAGGGATAACATTATCAGAAGGTATCACACAGGTGCCGTAAACACAGTACCAGGAGTCACTGCAATATAAAATGTGCTGTTCTGATAGATGTTACACCATAATCGTAAATTAATGCTCTTTCTGTCACGATAGTTCTTTTCGTTTTAATGAGCCACTTCTGTGGAAGCTGAATGTACTTCTTTTCTGCCTGTTTTATTGTGACAGTTACTGTAATTCATTGCAATATACACAAGAAAGTTAGTAAGCACAGAGGAAAGTAATATGGTCTGATACATACAGAAACAATATTAAAACTTACATTTCTGTAGGATTTTTTTTATATTATGGAAATACGATTATACAGAATCTCAAATAGAAATGTTTGATTTAAATCACTTAAAGTAATTCTTATTTTTCATATGCTTTCTCTCTCGAATGAGTAAAATTTAGTGCAATGACTGGCATTTTTAACGAATTTTATGTGCTTATTTTTCTTTGGATGGATAGGGATAGAAACTTGGCAAATTAGTTTAATGGGATGAGGCTATTTTAAGCCTGTCATTAGGCTTATTTATCAGTGATTTCCCTACTCTTTTGAAAAACAAGCAGATGCAGTACAAAAGTTCCATGAATTCAAGTGTCATCTTCAGTGCAAAGAACGTCAACCCTCCCTTGAAAAGAGAAAGCAAAGCTAAGCTTTTCTAGGCACCAAATGCAATATTGTAAGATCAGCATAACCATTAAGATATAATCTCTGTCCATTTTGCTAATGACAAGTTTGCTCTGACAGAGTTCTGTGTTAAAATCATTATATACTTTTTTTTTTTGGATCCTGAATTGGAATTAGGTGTCTCTGATTCCTGAAGGGAGATCTCAGTGGTATTTATATGTGGTATTCCTAATTTTAAATGAACCTCTGTGGACTATGGTAGAAAAGTATATGAAAATGTGAAGTCTTTAAAGATTTTTCAAATGTCTGTTTAACCACTTGATTTCTTATTCTCCTATTGAGTACATATGTTCCATGAAATTGAATTTTTATTAAAATAATCCATTTCATCCAGTTCTACTGACAATAATAAGACAGGTCATCTAAAAATTCTGATCTTAGCACTTTCTGAGAATCAAGGCTTACTGGCTGCTAATGTTGTTATTAATAACTTACAGTATTTCAGAATTTATGCTGTATGCACAGATTATAGATTAGATGAGCTTTTTCTTTATACAATAGGAGCGATTTCCTTACTGGAATTTTATCCCTTTTTGGTTTGTTTTTTTTTCCCCACCAATGCAATTGTGAAATACATGTCTGATGTGCAATTTAGTATTTTTGAATTACAAATCTAATATGATGCTTCCCATTGTGCCTATATGAATTTTCCTAACACTGCTGAGATATTCCTTAATTTCTGTCAAAGTTTTGCAATTCAAAGTTCCTTAAAAGTGGACCTATTTTCCAAGTCCTTGCAAATGTCTTTCAACATTTGCTGAAGCAATTTTGGTACAGATGTTAGGTGCACAGAAACCTAATAAATTTTGTGTGCAATAATATGTTTCATTATGGGAACAATGCACAGCTCTAGAAATATATCAAAAGTGGGGTTTATGGGACAGTGGTGAGTGCTATGGGTTGCAGCTGCCACACAAGAGCTACTGATGGAAATTGTGCTACATACTCCCTGTAAAAGACTATAAACATATGCATACATTCATTCTTCCTTTCCATTTTTTATAGGAAAAAATACTGATATTTTTAGCAAGGAAGACAAATAGGAGCCTTGGTGGGTTTATCTTAGCTGTACAGCAGGTGCCCACATGATCCACTCTATCCCTCTGCTCCTCAGCTGGGCAAGGCAGAGAAAATATAAGGAAAAGGCTCAGGGGTTGAGATAAGGACAGGGCAACATCGCTCACCAGTTACCATCATGGACAAAGTAGGTTCAGCTGGGTGAAATTAATTCAATTTATTGCCAATTAAACCAGGGTAGGGTAATGAGAAATAAGAAAAGACCTTGAAACACCTTCCCCCCACACCTCTCTTCTTCCTAGGCTCAACTTCGCTCCCAGTTTCTCTACCTGAGCGACACAGGGTGACAGGAAATGGGGGTTTGTGGTCAGCTCATCACATGCTGTCTGCAGCTGCTTCTTTCTCACACTCTCCCCTTGCTCCAGTGCAGTAGAAACAGTCCTCCATGAGCTTTTCCAACATACTGTACCTTGTGTTTTCCTTTGGGGAACACGATTTCTTTCCTTCTATTATTATCCTTTTTTTTTTTTCCTCTCTACAGACCTGTGTGTTTTTCACTTCTTGCAAATATTTAGAGATGTAAACCTCAGTCCTCCACTGATGAAATTTTTAAACTAACATCATCAGGGAGTATTTCAGCTCGCAGAAGGAGCTTTATAGTTCCTCATATTCATTACAGGATCATAAATAATAATGATAACACAAAAATAGTAATACTAAAACTGAGAGGTTGGTAGGAAGACTTGAGATTAGGGGTTTTTAACAGTAATAGAATGTCTTGGAGTGATGTAGAGAGTTAGGAACTTCTAGAAACCTAAGTCTATCCAAAGTATGAGATAAAGATATGAACAAGGAACCTGGTAAGTTAGCAGGAGAATGGGATGAAAGGAAGGAATTTAAACAACATTTTAAATATGTATGTTATAAAACAGTATCTAACCGTGACATCTCAAACAATAACTTCCAAATGGAGCAAGGTACCATGTCTGATTGATTAAAACAGGTCTTAATGATTCCTAAAAGTTCTTCCCCTTCAGTTTGTATTGATTTGCAGAGTATTTTTTGTAATGGTTTTTGCTCATTATGCCTAATTTACACAATGCTGTGCTCTTCACAATACTGTGTAAGTCTGTATTAAACCAAAATGGGAACATTACACTACAAGTGGAACTGCATCAAAGTGTATCCTCTCCACTCTACTTCTTTAAACAACATTCCTAATTACTTTCATTTCTCCCCACATCATTCCAAACTTCTTTGGCTGTTTTAAATGCTATAGTCTCAAGCTGAAATAAAAATTCCTCTCAAATAAGCATACTTTTTGTATTTTAAAGATTATAAATATCTCCTGCAGTTGCCTCAGCCATAAGGGAGTAGATTTGAAGTCAGTGGATGTTTCACCACTTTGAATATAGGTACTGACTTAGGCACACTGCTAACAAAGGTGGATAATTAGCTCTATTCCAGGAGCTGAAGCATACTTATGAGTCACAGTTTCACCTTGCATTCTTCCTTTTTGCTGTATGATGCTAGTTTAGGGCTGCAATAACTCAAATATTTAAAGTTGCAGAGTGTAGCTAGCAACTTCTTTGTGAATACCATTTGTGGAAGGGAGAGAGGCAGGAAAGGAAAAAAATGAGTGCCAGCCTACTCTTTCATTTTGTTTCTTTTCTGTTTTCCACTGGGTAGGTATTTAGCCTGGCAATGCTGTTTGTAGAATATATGTACAGATGCCATTTTATAAATTGAGTTATGTTGCTAAAATCCTCACTGCATGCGCCTGTGTGTAAAAACCATATTACATCTCACGTTTGGCTTTGTTACCTGGGGGTGATCTGAGTGTAGCAGGGCTGAATGTCTTATTCCCTGAAGTTTCCTATTTGCCTCTAATAGGAGACTGTCTGGTTAGTTTGACACTTTAATATGGTTCAGTAACTGTCAGTACGGGATATTATCAAACTGTTTGTAGATGAGGTAAAATTAATGCAAAAAAAAAAAAATCCCACCATGTCTGGTCTTCTAATTAATCCCACAGGAATGCAAAAACTCATTTAAGTTAGAAGTTTAGCTGTTGGCAGCATCAGGAAAAGCTGGCGTCACTTCACTGAGCTGAATTAAAACTCCACATTAATGAAATTAAAGCATGTTGCCTTCTTAAACTCTTACATCCATCAAAGCAAAGGCTTAGAAGCTTTATAAACAACTGCAGTTCTACCTTCAGTCCTTGACATAAGAAACAACATGCTGAGAATACATCATAAAAACAAACAGTATTAGCGTTCCCTTTACTGGTCTCCAGTGGAATTTTTTCAGTATTGCATTTATCACTCTTTTTTCTTTTAGTATTGTGAATAACAGAGAATAACTCAGAGCTCTAGTTTTGGGGTGCGTTTTTGTTGTTTGCTTTGGATTGTTTTTCCCTGCAGAGAACGTATTGTTAGGCAAATGGAGTTTGTATGCTTTTCTTCTGTGTGGCAGTTTCAGAATTGGGACCTGAAGAATGGTGCTCTGAAATCAGTGTTCAGAGATGTCTCTACCCAGACTGTGCCACTGGCTACTTTTTTATGAGAAGTTGCAGGTCCATTTTTCAGGAAGCAAATAATTTTTAAGGTGTCAGTTTTGACTTGTCAGAATAAAGATATATGAAAAAAAGGTTTCCTAAATTGGGGCTGTAGCAAATAGAGAACTACTGTTCTTTGTTGATAGCAGGTGGCTTGGGAGAGGAAGCTAAAGGCTTTTCTAGTACTCCATTTTTAAAGATAATGTGTCTTGGTTTTTTACAAATAAAAGAGGAAAAAAAATAGATTGTAAAAGCCATTTTTTTTCTACTGTCAATACAATAGATAGACTTTGGAATGAACTGGTTTGAGTGGCATTCGGTCTGACCCCTTAATGGTGGTTTTTCAATATTTTTGCATTATAGAAGTTTAAACCATTATAAATATTTCCCTAACATGATTGTTTCATCACAGATAGAGGTTTCACTGGCACACTGTATTGGTAAAAGTGTCATTTTGGGAGGGAAGGTGGTAGTTCATGTGGTCCCTACAAGGAAAGAAGGCTTTATGATGCTGTCTCCAGTTTCAGCATCACTCACACAGCAGAAGTGCCTTCAGAGCATCCTTGGGTTAGAATAGAATTAAAACTAAGGAGTGTGACTGCTCACCTTTTTGTTACTGTTATACTTATTGATATTATTATTATCATAATAAATATTTAACAAATATGCGGACACCATGCTGCTCTGTTTTCAGTGTTTAATGAAGTCATGAAATGTCATGCCTTGCCTAAGAAATACGTTTAAAACAAAAAGCAACTTACACCCATTAAAAGATAGAGGTTGGATTCTTTGCTTCCAGTTTTGTCCCTTATTATTAATTTATAATCTCTTTATTCCTTCACTCTTATGAATTATCTTACAAGAATAGTATATTCCCCTTGTCTCAATGAACTAAAATAAAATGGAATTACATTAAAATTGGTGTTTTACAGGATGTGAGTTTCTTTTTTTTTAGAGAAAATCCATTGTGTGTCTATAATACTGCATAGTATATTGAAATAGTGTTACTTTATATTTTTAAAACTAGTAAGATGTTCATTCTGTGTCATTTCAGAAAAAGGGTTTGAATAGTTTGATCTGTGAGTGTTAAACTATGCTACTTACCCTCATATCTCAATATGGATACAAGTGCCTGTGCTTAGACATTCACCATAGAAAACATTGGTGGCAGAAACTTTATTTTCTTTTGTGCTAAAAAAGACATGGACATGCACAAGTGTATTAAGCATTAAGCTTCTTTCTGCTGGTTCCACCAGTTTGGTAGAATTCACACAGAGGTTATTTTTCAATAAATCATTTAGGATTCATATCAGACTGTTATTTCTGTCTCCAGCTGGATAGCCACTTGTGTCAAGCAATGATTAAACTGTGTTTTAGAATTTTAGGTGTCATTGTATTCATGATGATACCTTAGAAGGTATAAGCTTATATCAAGCATCAAACTTGATTATTATAATTGTGTACATAAAATGAGTTTTCATCTCACCAGTTCTGAATTATTTTCATGAAAGAAGGTGAGAACTCATTTGAAAGCTACATCACAAATCCCTGGGAGAGGAAGAAGTTTTTGAGTGGGTGGAATATTGCAGATAGCTGACCCCCTTGCTTGGAAGGAGTGGGTTGTAAGATTTCTTGTACAGCTTTGCATGGTCATGTAGTCATTCTGGTGAGGGAATGCTGATGACATCTAGTGCTTAGGAGATTTGGTAATTTCAGGAGAATACTGAATTGAAATCATTGCTTTCATTTATACTTTTAAAGGGATTACATTACTCATAGAGCATCCTATCAAATGGAAAATATTTCTATCCTAGTCAATTTTTTTTTTCTTTCATGCTAACACTGAAACGTGTTTTGTTTTCCCAAGATCTGCTTTTCCGTCTGAATATTTTTCTTTTGACAGCCTGTCTGGATAATCCTTTTGTTAATTTGCTGCTTCTTGCCCCAGCCATAACAATATTGTGTGAGGGGAACTAGATGATCATCAGGGTCCTTTCTCATTCAAGCTTTTCTATTATTTTGATGATTTTATAACTACCAAGCAGATGTGATGGCACAGCATGATTTCCTAAGTGGCTGAGGAGAGGGTTTAGTGAGGTTGGGGTATCTTGCCCTTCTGCTGAGATGTTGCACATCTAGTCTTCAAAAGGGATAAGTATCTTCTTCTGGAAAATTAGGATTTTAAAGTGTTTCCAACTGGACTCCCAAAATAAAGTAATCTGGTGCTCCTAATCACTTCTAGATGTGCTGTTTCCTCTCGTGTCAGGTTTGTGTTTCAGCAATGAGATTCCTTAGATAGATCATGAATAACGTTTTCATCAACCTTTCTAAATAGAAATAAATTTTTTAAACAATAATTATTTGCATTAATAAAAGATTGTCCTTTTTAAAAAAACATTCATTAATAGTAAAATTCAGTAATAAATCTATGGGAATGAAGTCAAGACCAGCTTTAGATCTCAACATGTCTGTGCTGAAAAGGGTAATTTGTTCCATGTTAAAGAAATGTCTATGATCTCAAACAGAGATATTTTATAAGACTCTACTAGTTTTTACTAATTCTGTAAAGGCCATTTCTAGTAGAATGGTGACAAAATTCTCAGTCTATATTCAGTCCTGTGCAATATTTAGAAACAGATTGGTTATAACCTTCAGGTTTTGCACAGTAACCTGTGTTACCAATCCTCCAGGGCAGTTGAATTCATCATTAAAATGCAGCATCACTGTGGGAACTGAGAGTCTATAACAGTGATCAGACTAGTTCATTTCCTCATTTTGAATTTTCATGCAGAAGCAATAATTCACTGCTCTGTTGAGCATTCTCTGCTTTGTTGAATATAGCACCTTTTTTTATTATTTTACCTTGCAATGTCTGAGCAGTTATATCCAAACTGCTTACTATTCTGTATGGTTTGGTGGAAGTCTCTGGTTCTAATTCCATAGGTAAATGGGAAAATATTTGGGTTTAGTACTTAGCAGCAGAAAGCCCTATATTTAATGCTCCTTTTGAAGCTGGTTAGAGTTACATAAATAGATCTGCTGTAGTAAAAATGCAAGGCAATGCTAAAATCTTTTTTATTGTGAAAAGAAGAGAAGCTTTCAGAATTCAAGACACTTTGGATACTTGCGCTTGGGTGGCTATTGTGGCTCTTGTCATAAAAGTTATTCTGTGGCTGTAGTAAGGAGAAAATCTTGAAAAGAGAGTTGATGGTTTAAGTGCTTTAAGGCCAAGTGCCGCATCAGCTATTATTCCTCTGCTTCCCTAAGACAGCATTCCTTCTAAAAACATAACACTGCAAAATATTTGTGAAATGAACCAAGTTGCTGTATTAAACCTTCAGTTGCTACCTTGCCACGTTCTGTTAATAGATTTCACCACCACCACCATAAAATGTGTAGCGTCTGTTGCAAGGATATGAACTGCTTGTTTGAAGTCTCATTTTGGATTTGGCGTCAGCAGCACAACTCAGGCACAGCTTTACCATTCTTATGTTTGGTACAGATCTTGACATACAGTGTGACTTAGAGGCTTGTGGCACACCTTGTTGTCCCTCCTTGCTGCTGTTTTGTTTTGTGGGTTTTTTTTTTTCCTTTGTACCAGCCATATTCTTGAATCTCTTCAGCTTCAGAGAATAAAATTTCCCAGAGTTAAGCTGCACAGGAAAAAGGTGGAGGAATTATGGCTCTACTCTGTTACTTCTGACTCATGTGTACAGGGGAAAAATTCAGAGGGGAAGTTATTTTCTTCCTTATTAATTTTGCTGGAGAAACCAATACAGGAACGTGAGGATGTATGTTCCCTTCCAGCTCTTGAGGGGGACAGAAGACAAACCACAATCCAAATTTTAAATTTTTTTAAATGCATAAACACTATTAAAAAGGGTCGTTTAAAATACACATCCTAAGTAATTTTCAAGATGCAAACTTACTGTGAAATATTAACCAATATTCTTAAAATATTCTGCAATGTTTGTCCAACTCAACTGTTTTTTTCACACCATGATGCCAGAAACTCATGATACTCTTGAATATGTTTTGCTATAAAGCAGATAAAAAGCTATGTAGCCCATCTTAGTAGGGGAATTCTTTTTCACAAACTTTCTGAAACCTTCTCAGAGTAAGAATGAGTATAGTAGTTTACTACCATCAAACAAAAGCACAGTGGTCACAACAGGAAATATCAGGAAGGAGCAGATCTTTTCTTTGTCCTGTGGCAGGACAGCATGTGTCAGAACACTGTGCTACACCCAAAAAAAAAAAAAAAAA